>CM039678.1:212655241-212882530 GCA_022496015.1 Hordeum marinum
GAGACCTCTGAAATGGTCCAACACTCCTATCATCTTCGACGCCGAGGATCACCCTGATCACGTAACTGCGGCCGGGTGCTTGCCATTGTTGGTTCCACCAACAATTCGCAACCTCAAGGTGACAAAGATGCTAGTCGACAGTGAGGCCAGCCTAAACCTGATCTGACCTGATGTCATTCAAAGGCTGCAAATTCCTGACAAAGATCTCGAGCCAACTAGCACTTTCCAAGGGGTCAATTCAGGAAGAACTCAGCCAAAGGGCAAGGTCACGCTGTCGATGACGTTTGGTAGTGATATCAATTTCAGAATGGAGAAGATCATTCTTGACGTTGCCAAGATCTCGTTGCCGTAAAACGGCCTTCTTGGTCGCCCAGCACTGGCCAAGTTCATGGCAGCCACCACTTCGCTTACAACATGCTGAAGATGCCCGGGCCAATGAGTGTCATTACTATCAACTCTGACAAGAAAAGCACACTTATCTGCGCCGACCAACTCTACCGCGGTGCAGTCGCAGCACCTTCCGCCAAGGCACTTGCTCCTGCCGCTGAAGCTCCCGAGTGGAAGAAGACCGACAAGGCCTCTCACACACATTCCGGCAAGCGCACCTCCTTGGAGTGTTGCGCTCCCGTTGACGATGTGCCAGAGAGCTCCACCGACAAGAGCAAAATGTCCAAGGCTGCTCCACCAGAGACCAAGAAGGTGCCCGCTAAGGAGGACGGCACGGGGGGGGGGGGGACTTTCACCATAACTTCCACTCTTGACGACAAATAGGAAACCGCACTCGTCGCCTTCCTACGGCAGAATGTCGATGTGTTTGCTTGGCAACCATATGATATCCCTGGTGTTCCCAGGGAGGTGATTGAGCACCACCTTGCCATCTGCCCACATGTGCAGCCTGTCAAGCAAAAGGTCCGGAAGCAAGCTTTTGAGAGGCAACAATTTATTGCCGAAGAGATCAAGAAACTATAAGCGGTTGGCTTGATAAGAGGAGTACTCCATCCAACATGGTTGGCCAACCTGGTCGTAGTGTGCAAGGCTAATGGGAAATGGAGGTTGCATTGATTTCACAGACATCAACAAAGCTTGCCCCAAAGATCCTTTTCCCTTGCCGCGCATCGACCAAATTGTGGACTCCACTGCTGGTTGCGACTTACTGTCTTTCCTTGACGCCTATTCCGGTTATCATCAGATTTTCATGGCTAAGGAAGATGAGGAGAAGACCGCATTTATCACCCCATGTGGTACGCATTGCTTTTTGCATATGCCTTTCGGGTTGAAAAGTGTTGGTATTACTTTTGCAAGAGAGGTCCAGATTGGTTTTGAGCCCCAGCTACATAGAAATATGGAGGCTTATATGGATGACATGGTGGTCAAAACCAAGGACAAGGATGCGCTCATATCAAACCTAGAAGAAACATTTGCCAACCTGTGCAAGATCAACATGAAGCTCAACCCTGAGAAGTGTGTGTTTGACGTCCTGTCCGGCAAGCTTCTTGGGTTCTTTGTATCTAAATGAGGAATCGCAGCAAATCCCGACAAGATCAAAGCAATTGAGCAAATTGAAGCACCAAGACGAGTCAAAGACGTGTGACGTCTTGCCGGCTGTGTGGCCGCTCTGAGTAGGTTCATCTCAAAATCTACTAAGTGCGCCCTACCCTTTTTCAAAATCTTGCAGAAGGCAGGTCCAATGAAATGGACTCCGGAAGCGGAGGCAGCACTATAGGATTTGAAGAAGTACCTCTCCTCTCCGCCAGTCCTAGTCGTGCCAAAACCCCAAGAGTCATCTCTGCTATATCTGGCGGCAACAAATCAAGTGGTGAGTGTCGCGCTAGTGGCTGAAAGAGAAGTTGATGAGGAAGCAGCGGCAACAGCAGAGCCGCCAAGCGACGAGCCAGGACATTTTCCGGTAGGGTCTGGTGCTTGCAAGGGAGGATCTGCGCAGTTGAATGAGGCAATCCAAAGGAAGAAAGTGGTGTAGCGCCCAGTCTATTTTGTCATCTCCCTATTGCAGGGGGCTAGGTCGAGATATTCTGGCGTGCAAAAGTTGCTTTTCAGCCTTCTTATGGACTCAAGCAAGTTGCGCCACTACTTCCAAGCACATGAGATCACCGTTGTCACTCGCTTTCTGCTACAACGGATCTTGCGAAACCCAGAAGCTACCGGCAGGATTGTGGAGTGGGCTTTGGAACTATCAAGCTTTGGTCTTAAGTTTGAAAGCACTTCGACCATTCAGAGCAGGGCCTTGGCAGAGTTCATTGTAGAGTGGACCCCAACGCCCGACGAAGAAGTTCCAGAGTCAACTCTCCCCGGTAAGGAAACCGATCAAGAGTGGATCATGTATTTTGATGGAGCTTTCTCACTGCAAGGTGCCAGTGCTAGAGTGCTGCTTGTCGCACCCACTGGAGAGCACCTCGGATATGTGGTTTAGATGGACTTTCCCCAGGAGAGATCAACGAGCAACACTGTTGAGTACGAAGGACTGCTTGCTGGCCTCAGGATCGCGGTAGACCTTGGGATCAAGAAACTTATTGTCAGAGGTGATTCTCAACTTGTCATCATGGAAGTGAACAAATATTACTAGAGCCCATCGATGGAAGCTTATGTAGATGAAGTAAGGTAGTTGGAAGAACATTTTGACGGTCTGCAAATGGAGCACATTCCACGTGCAGAAAATAGCGTTGCCGATGGCCTGTCAAAGTGTGCTGCCCTTAAGTTACCTATGGAACCAGGAACTTTCGTGCTCCAACTAACTCAACCCTTCGTGACACCATCAACTGGACAAGAAAAGAGAAGGAAGTTAAGTTCCGGCAAGTATTTCCCGGCAGCGCTCCAGGAAGCCGCCGGCGAGAAGGTTACCAAAGAGAACGGTAGGCTTGTCGGTGAGTATTGTGCTCTGGCAGGGCCCCCGGCTCTTGTCGTAGAACCATACGCTCCTGCCAGGCTTGTCGGGGTGCAACAGGCTTTGACAAGTCCTCAGGCCCTTGCTGTTGAGGCAAAATGCTACCCGGTAGAGGATATGCCTTTAGTCCTTACCGTCGAGCCCCAGGCTCCAGCATGGGCACATCACATCGTCCGTTTCCTTCAGACAGGAGAACTTCCCCTGGAACAAGAAGAAGCAGAGAAAGTAGCCCACCAGTCTAATATGTACCAGTTCGTGGACACCGTCCTGTACAGAAAGAGGCCGAACGGTGTGAAACTCAAATGTATTTCTCGGGAAGATGGACTGGAGCTGTTGGCAGAGATACATGGAGGCATATGTGTCTCCAACATAGGGTCAAGAGCCCTTGCCATAAAGGCATTCTGGCAAGGCTTCTTTTGTCCCACTGCCCTCCAAGATGCAACGACATTAGTAACCAAGTGTGAGGCATGTCAATTTCATTCGAAGAGATTACATCAACCAGCTCAAGCACTTCAAACAATCCCTCTCTCCTGGCCATTTTCGGTCTGGGGGCTTGACATCTTGGGCCCCTTTCCCCACTCTGCCAGGGGCTTTGAGTACTTGTACGTTGCAATCGACAAATTCACAAAGTGGCCAGAAGTGGAAGCAGTGAGGAATGTGATAGCACAGTCAGCCGTCAAGTTCTTTAAGGGACTAGTCTGCCGCTTTGGTGTTCCCAACAGAATCATCACTAACAATGGCACATAATTCACGAGCCACACCTTCATGTACTATGTCCAAGACCTTGGCAGCAGAATCTGTTTTGCTTCTGTTGCCCACCCAAGGAGCAACGGCCAAGTAGAAAGGGATAATGCTACAGTGCTGCAAGGCCTCAAGACAAGAACTTTTGACATGCTGCACAAGTGCGGAAGGCACTGGATTGATGAGTTGCCAGTGGTTCTTTGGTCAATCAAAACGACACCAAATCGACCTACCGACCAGATACCCTTCTCCCTTGTCTATGGGGTGGAGGCAGTTCTCCCCACAGAACTCATATACGGGTCGCCTCGAGTGCTCGCTTATGATGAACTAGAGCAAGAGCAGTTGCGGCAAGACGACACGACGCTCCTTGAGGAAGACCATCTTTAGGTTCCTGTGAGAGCTGCATGCTACCAGCAAGCTTTGCACTGCTACCATAGCCACAAACTTAATGGCAGAAGTCTTGAGGAAGGCGACCTTGTTCTTCGAGTTCAGTCCGCCAAGAATTCCAACAAGTTGATGCCAAAGTGGGAAGGCCCTTATCGGGTAGTACGGGTCACTAGGCCTGGCGCAGTCCGCCTGGAGACCGAAGATGGCATCCCAGTGAGCAACTCCTGGAATATCAAACACCTTCGCAAGTTCTACCCGTAAGGTGCGGTTGTTGGGCCTCCCGGCAACCACCTTTTGTACAAGTCTTGCCGCTGAAGCATGTAATCCTTGGTACAAAGCCAGGCTCGGACCCTGTGCGTAGTTGAATAAAGATAAGTGTTCTGCAATCTTGATTGATTCTCATGTTCACTTATGTGCATGTTTATCTGAAGTGTTGCATCGCACTTAATCCCGGCAAGGACTAACAGACCGCCAAGGTTCCATATCCATATTTTCTCTTCTTTCTATTTCTCAAAGGACAGAAGGTCACCTCACGTGCAGCTTTGTCGGGGGGAATGGTGGTATGGATACCTATGAGTGATGTCCCAAAAAAAACTTACTAGAGGGAGCACGGCAACAAAAAGATAAGCTGCAAAAACCCCAAGTGAATCCTTGTCGTGAAGTTATTTTCCTTGGGAGATTTTGGCTTCTGTACGGAAAACCTGCACGCACGGGAACCTTGTCGTGATTGGCTGCGCGCTCACCGTGTACGGGACCGCTTGACGACTTAAGTGGTCGTGCCCGCACTCCTTGTTTCGTTTCGAGTCCGCTCAACGACTCAAGTGACAACGCTCGTACCTTTATTCTATTTCGAGCGAGACCAACACCTTGAGTGGTTGTACTGAGGATGCCAAGGTACCTTGACGGCAGTAGCACCGCCAACAGGCTACTAAGGACCTATTCCTCAAAGCGCTCGCGGTAGGGCTACACATGTCGGCAAGATTTTTCCGATGAGGCATAGGGAAAGTTCCATACATACGGAAAGAAATCAAGCAAGGAAGATAACCTAAGAATTGTTCAAAGCATAATGGGAAATATTACATCGGACTTGCCGAGCTTCTAACATAAAATAAATTGTTTTTGACATATGCGGCGGCGAGGAGTGAGGCAGCTAATCCTGGCAATCGCCTTCAACTCGCTTGACTTGGCTTACCCTCTCGACAATGGGCACGACGAGTTCCTCAAGCGCCTTGACGTCGGCATCCTTTGGCAAGTGGTCAAGGAGGTTGGTGAGGTTGAGGTTGGGGTTCCTATACACCACCTTGACGAGCACCTTGCGGAGGACGGCCTGGCAGAGCTTACGTGATTCACTGGCCAAGTGGGATGCCCGGTCGGAGTGAAGCTGCTCCAAGGCTCCAAGTAGGCTGTTAAAGAACATGGTCACCTTGGAGCTCGTGGACACCTTGTCATCGGGAGAATATGTGGGGCCTTCTAGGCCCATGGTGGTCAGTTGTTCGGCAAGCCTCCCCACGACATCGACGAGCTTTTTGGTCCAGATCTCCACCCCATGCACATAGTCGTTAGGGGTGATGACAGTGTTTTCGACCCGCTCCCTCTCACCTAGGAGATCCTTGACCAGAGCTTTCTCTTGGGTACTGGTAGTATCGAGGGTTTCAGTCAACATGGACACCTTAAGGTTCAGGTCATTGATGGACTCGTTGGCCGAAGAGAGCTGCTTGGTCTTGCAGAAATGGCGACCTGCGTCTCCATTAAGCTGGCGATGGCTTTGTCCCTTTTAGTCTCAAGCAATGAGACCTCCTTGCCGAGATCCTCAAGATCAGCCTCCAGTTTCTTCACCCGCTCTTCCCGTAAGTTCTTGGCGGCCTCAGCAGCTTCAGCTGCGTCGACGGCCCCCTTTAGCTCGAGTGTCTCCTTATGCTTCCGCTCCAGTGCCTGGGTCCGCTGCGTGACGAGATCCTCGAGCTCCACTTCGTTGCCACGGAGCTTCTCGGCAAGAAACTTTTCGCGAGCGGTGAGGTCCTCCTCATGGGCATCGAGCAATACACGACACTCTGTCAATCGAGCATCCTTTGCGGCGGCCCGTTGTTTGGCCTCTTCCTATGCCTCCTCGGCATCGGACTTCTGCATGAAGAGTTGGCTCCAGCCCTGGCTCAACTATGTTTGTCCAATCTTCAGGTCACGGGAAGCTTGGGCAAACCAGGCCTGGGTTTCCTCGATGCGCTCCTGGAAGCTGGCCTCAGCTGCTTCCATGACTACTGTCCTGGAGTCCAGTTTCTCCTTCCGGGCACGGTGGAGCACTCGAAGCTTTCAGAAGCTGTCACCAATGGTCTGGAGGAGCTGCTCCTCTTGGGATTTGCTGCCGGAGCTTGGCTCTTCAACGATGTCGATCCCGACAGCGATGATGGCTTCCTCACCAAGAAATCCCCCTTCAGGTGGCACCCCAGTGCTTACCATGCCGGGGATGCTGACGGACATGTTGTCACCGACCTTGAAGTATTTTCTCGATGAAGGGGCTTTAGAAGGAGGCGGCTGGTCCTCGACAACCGCCTCCCCGGTGGCTAGGGGCTCAGTGGTCGGTGTAGCACCTGGCACTCCTTCGAGAGGGATGTCGTCGGTGCGACCACTGGCCTCCTCACTTACCTTCTCGGCACATTTCTTGGTGGCCTCCTCTTTCTGCGCCACCTTGGTGGCCTTAGCGGCAACGATCTTGGTGGCTTCGGCGGCATTAGCGGCAGCACTCTTGGTGGCCTCCTTGGCAGCGATCCTTTCGGCCTCGGCAGCGGCGTCCCTGGTGGTCTCCTCGATGACGGTGTCGATGTCCGTGCCCTCCATCAAGGGAACATCTAGAGGCCGAGGAAACAAACCAAATGAAGCTTCGATGGAAGTTCAAGAAGAAAAAAAAGAGAAAAGAGAAACAAACGTAACAAAGAATACCGGCACCAACGAGGGTTGCCGGCAAAGACCTACCGATGCATGTGCTTGCTGGCTCCCCCTTGTCGCGGCAAAGCACGCTAGAGGAGGTCCTTGCCGGGGACCCATCTTTGGGCAGTGTGGATGATGGGGGCGGCGTGTCCGAAATGGTCGCTGGTGGTTCTCTCTGCCGACGTCCTCCTCCTACACGTCCGGTGATGTCAGTAGTAAAGATGCACACCCCGGGACTTTCCAGCGGGAAGTGAGTGATGGTCTCACATTGGGGGCTCTACCGGGGACGCTCTACCGGGGACTGAGTCGAGGGCTGCGCCATGAGCTAGCCTCCGGGTTGATGGCGATCATCCTTGGCGCACTTGAGCCACTTACCGAGGAACCTCGGCCGTCGAGGTCCTCGCCCTCTTCGCTACCCACTTCGCTAGTGTTTTCGCATCCCTGTGGAGGCATAACAAGGCGAATCAAATGAGTAAAGTAAAAAAACAAAAGTTAGAAAAGTAAAAGATAACGGCCGGACCCTTACTCCTCATATTCTTCTCCCGAGCTAAGGGCAGAAAGGTCGAAGGCGACCTCTGTCGTGGTGACACGCAGGAGGATGTGGAGGGGTTCCCCTGGATCGCTTGGCCGCGGCAGGCGCGGGTTGCTGATGGGTTTCTTGCTGCCACGCGACCTTGCCGGTCGCCCCCTTGCCAGGGGATGCGCTTCTCAAAGGAGCTTGGCAGACAGGGAGCCCAGAGGCAGTGCTCCGAAGGACGCGCCTTTTCCTTCGCTCAAGGGATGGGGCCTCCTTGGGAAGCTCCTCCTCAGGTGCGTCCTTGGCAGGGCAACCCAGGGCGGACGTGCCGCCTTGCTCCTCAGCGGTCCCACCCTGCCCGACAAGGCCTTCATCTGGTAGTGTTTCCTCTTCGCCAGCTTCGTCTTCCAAGAAGCTGGTGCTGCGGGCCTCCATGGCGAGATCTGCTTCCTCCTCCCTGCTGGTGATGTAGGCTAGCTCCTCTTCGGTGGTGTCGCGGACAAGGCCCTCTTCCCCGAGGATGGACCTTTCCACCAAATTATCAAAGAATTCTTGTACCTACTCGGCAGGCAGCTTGATCCAAGATGCGTCGAGGTTGTGGGCGTCAAACACCGGCATCATGGCAATGATTCTCCCTAAGGCGGCATTATTGCACAAGGGGACTACGCCTGCCGGCATCTCGGGTATCGAAGCATTCCTAAACAACCTCTGATAGAGGGCTCTGTGCTGCATAACGGTCAGGTTGTGGTTCAGCCTGGGGGGTGGCCTCATAATGTCCGCCGCGTTCCAAAAATCCCAAGCTGGCCTCCCCTTATTCTGCAAGGGGGCAATGCGCCGGTGGAGATAATCGGTGCCTACCATCTCCACGGAAAGGCTGGCATCCCTGAGGCGGCGGATCCTGGTGGTCGCGACTATAAGTTTCCCGTCCTCGGGGTCAACGGCGCCCCAGTCCTCGCCGCGCACCATTTTAGCCTGCCGCAGCAAGTAGAGGGGCAGGACTTTCTCCTCTCGAACCCAGAACCATATGCCCCGCCACTCGTCCCACCTATCACAATAGGCCCTGTCAGGGGAGACCTCCTTGGTTCCTGGCCATGGAACCCAAGTGACGGCACCGGAAAGGGCCCCGCCTAGTTCGATGCGAGGGGAAAATTAGTGGCGGAAAAGAGCGGTGCTGGGAACTACTCCGGCAAAGTTTTCGCAAAGGTGGGCAAAAACTGCCATGGACATCATGGCATTCGGTGTGAAATCCAAGAGTTGGAAGCCGTAGGTCAACATGAGGCCGTTGAAGAAGTCCGAAAAAGGGGGACAGAGCCCACACCAAAACTAATCGGCAAAGAAAGGGTATTTGCCTGGGCCGTCCCCAGAGGGGCTTGCACTCCTGCAGGTGGCAGGATGCGCCGTCGTCCTCATCGCCCACATCCACCGATATTGCTTCTTCAGGACGTCCATGCCAAGCCCCGACGGAAAGACGATGTGCTCCTTCCGCATCCTCACCATCTTGTTCTCCAAGAGGGCCTCTGCTTCCTTGCCTTTACTAGCTTTGGGCAGCATGGCGGCGACGAGAGCGGGGACTGAGAACGAAGAAAGAGCAGGGGCGTGGATGGGTGGAAGGGGCTCGATTTCGGGCTCGAGGAAGAAGACGACGACAGTTCTTAGATTGGGGAATATGAGAGGTAAATGAGCAGCGCCTCTGCAATTTCCTCTTTTATGGGGGAGGCACGGGGTGGTCTCTTTACTGAAATAAGCTAACATAGAAATGTTTCGCGGGCACGCTGCTAAAACGGCTACATCGCGCACGTATCCCACGTCCCCCATTAAATGGACATCGTGGGGAAGCGTAGCGAGCGCAATGATCACAACCGAAGGTCCTACCATGCGTACCCGAACACTGATTGGGCCTAGCCCAATAGCTCCTCGCGACATGTGTGGCCCAAGCCCGGGGGCACCTGTCGGTGCACTAGAGTTTTGAGCTCTCCAATGCCCCTTACTCGTGCACGGGTAGTAGTAGCACACCTTGCAGCAAGGCCCGGCGGGTACTTGCCAGATACCAACACAGGAGAATCAAGACCAACGGCAAGGCATTGCTGGGAGGTCTATTGAACCCCCAGGCAAAGTAAAGCCCCGACAAGGCAAGGCCCGGCAAGGCGAAGCCCCGACAAGGCCCCGCCAACGCACGGGCCAAGTGTCGATCCACCTGGACGCGTGTCGCGGCATCAATGTTGGAGGGGGATAAGTAGTGCTAATGGGACAGGCTCCCGTCCCGTCCCACTGGCGGAAAGAGATGCCTGACAGTGCATTAAATGCGCCTATCCTACTCCGTCAGTGTTAGGTATGATAGCACTGTAGCTCTATACACCTCGTGTACGGACTGTATGCCATTGTTGGGATCACCTTCGAGTATAAAAGGAGGCCCAGGGCGATACAGAGGGGGACTTTTAAACTTTTGGGACTTTCTAGCTCACACGCATGGCAGCCACTCACAACGCTCCTGTAGCTAGAACCCTGAGAACACTCTCAATACAACCAAGCAGGAGTAGGGTTTTACGCATCCGTGCGGCCCGAACCTGGATAAAGATCCCCGCATGATGTTCATCAGACCGGCTCTTTGGGCGAGCCTTCCCCCCGCCGAAACGAAAGGGGTCCCTAAGATCCCATAGGTGTTCTTTCCCACGACAGTGTGATGTACTATATCATTGCACACAGTTATTATAATGCAAATGAGTGTGATGCCATGCACACAGTTTTTACAAAAACTCTGTGTGTGATGTAGCATATAATTGCACATGGTATTAAAAACACAAACGTGTGTGATGCCTTGCACACATTTTTTGCAAACATTGTGTGTGCGATGTAGTCTGTCATCGAAGACACTTTCACAAATGGAACTGTGTGTGACGCCTGCAATTAGTATTTTTTGAAAGAATACTGGTTTGTGCAATATGTTTGAAGACGAACTCGCATTTTCCTTTGTTGTTTGACTTGGTTTTTTCTACACTTAACATGCACCATAGAATGTTCCCTATTAAAATTTGACACTTTTCAAAGCTCATTTGCTATATTTGAGTCATTATCTACATTTCTAGTCATTTAATGGATAATTCAAATTTGAACTATGAATGCATGAAACAGTACGCAAAAATGAGTTGGGAAATCATATTTAGGTTATTGAGTATAATTGTATGCCTCATACAAGAAATGAATATAAATTTATTAGACATATGTGGCAAGAATCAACCGCGAACATGGAGTTTATTGGTATTAAAATGATAAAAAAATGTAAATGAAGTCTGAAAAATATGAAACTTGGCATAGTGTCATGATATGACCTCACCATGATGTGGTAAAAAAATTAGAAGGTTTCGTATTTTTTTGATGTACATCCATTAGAAATTTGTAGACCTCCGAGGATAGATCATGGTTTCGAGAGTGAATGTACCAAATTGGTGGTGAACTTAAGTTTTCCTTTATCATTTGACCTTGATTTTTTTTCTATGGTTACGATACACCATAGAATCCTCCACATTAAAATCTGGCACTTTTCGAAGATCATTTGATATATTTGAGTCATTAACTATGTTTCTAGTCATTTAACGGATGCATTCAAATTTGTACTACGAGTACAAAAAGAAGTATACAAAAATGATTTGAAAAATCATATGTAGGGCAGTGAGTATATGTGTATGCCTCATACAAGAAATAAATATAAAATTCAAATATCTATGTGGCAAGAAACAATCGAGAACATGAAGTTTATTGGTATTTTAATTATAGAAAATGTAAATAATGTCTAATAAATACGAAATTTGGCATGGTGTCAACATAAGACCTCAGTATATTGCAGTAAAAATTTAAGAACGAATCATATTTTTTCTGACGATGTAAGAGGCAAAAATCAAATGGCAATAAAGCACACATATGTGTACTAAATTATTATAGGTGAAGAGATTGAAGCCTTGAACCAATGACATGGCATAAATCCATCCGTCCACACTCCACAACCAAGAAAAATATCTAGCCTTATCTCCTCACCACATACTCTACCACATCCATATATATAGCACCAATTCAACCTCATGTAGAACCATGGACATAACACACACTTCTTCCATTCCATGGCCGTCAAGGCATATGACGCCTGCTCCAAGCTCCGACTAGGAGCAGGACACGGCGGCGGCGCTCGGCATCGGGTGGCCGTGCGTGAGGCGGGTGTCATGGGAACGAGCCTGATAGTAGATGGTATGGGTACGAAGGGAGAGGGCAGAGTCCTAGCTACGGCGAGGGTGTACACACGGATGTATGAGTTCAGGCCCCTCTCGTGGAGGTAACAGCCCTACATCTCAGTGCTCGGGAGCTTTATGTCATGTGGAATGTTGAGATTACAATGGTTGCAAACCCTTGTGCAGGAGGGGAGGGGCGGCTTATATAGAGTTCTCTGCCCTTCATAATTATCCCGCATCTAAGGGCCTGGTCGTGGGGTTTAAAGTCTGCGGTTATAGGTAATGTACGTAATAAAAGCTACTAATGACCATTGAACAAGCGTCTGCCCGTTGGGCTCTTAATGACAGCTCCTAGTCTTCTAGCGTTGAGTGAGAGTGAGGTCTTCCGAGTGACACGCGACTCCCGAGTGAGAGCGGGAGTCTCCGAGTGGATTACTGTCGAGTGACTTTGAACGTCTCCAGGGTTCCACTCAGAAGTTCATGCTTGATCTTCAAGTCCTCCCATGTGGTGTCCTTAGGTAGGGTATGTGGGCCTTGCCTAGGACCCTACCCTAGGTACATATCCTCGTCATTATCCCCATGGATCGGGGTTTGAGTGGTAGAAGGAGGTATCAACGTAGACCTTGAGTTAGTGCATCAAATCCTCCGAATGATATTTGGGATTTCCATGGAACTTGCGTTGATTGAACTCTAAGCATTAGCATTCATTCAGGATCGACACACAAAATCTTCCAAATGATATTCGGGGCTTCAATGAAACTTGCGTCGATTGAGTTCTTCTCCGCTTCCCCGGATCCATTCAGCCATAAAAGTGCCTGAGTGAATGTTTAGCATTTGTTTTGCTACGAGTGAACTGATAGTATCTTGGGAGGTGACGGGTCGGTCTGACAGACCCGTATTTTCTGGGATATGAAAATTTGGGAAGCGCGCGCGCATGCGCGATGATGACGCCACGATCAGGGCAAGTGTAGGCATGATGCCTCGATTTTCACGCTGGTCATATCGCCACGTACCGGGCGCCGTCAGCGGCTGGTGTGTGCGGTAACCTCATGGGTCCACTGGTCAGTGAGACACTCGGCAGCGTATAAAGCTTTCCCCGTTGCGGTTCACACAGTACCTCCGCTAGTTCTTGCTCTCTTTTCCTCCGCCTCCTATGCTCCCAGCGCCCCACTCCAATCTTCCACGAGGAGAGCCTCCGTGCTGACGATTAAGATAACAACGGAGAAGATGGAGCGGGCGAAGAAGGGAGCAACGAAGCTCAAGGGCAAGAATCCCTCGACAGCCCGGTTCACCGCGCCGGTGGGTTGGATGCAGGGGGATTTTCTCCCCTCAGTGGTAACTCGCGAGGACATGGAGGGCCTCGTCTCCGACGGGCTCATGGCGGATGGTGCTTGGAGCTTGTTGGGGGAGGAGCGCGAGCCGGAGCCACGTGACGGGGAGCGGATTCTTCTTCTCTCCCATGTCGAAAGAGGTTTTTCTATGCCACCCCACCCATTCTTTAGGGGATTTCTAAACTTTTTCGGTGCTCAACTGCACCACCTCTCGCCAAATACCATCACCTATCTGTCTGTATTCGTCACTTTATGCGAGTACTTCTTGGGTTGCTCTCCCCATTGGGGGTTGTTCAAGCACCTCTTCACGGTCAGATCCCAGACCATGAAGAAAGCCCTCCCCACCGATGGGAAGACTCATGTGCTCCAGCTGTGTGGAGGTTTAGGGGCTCACAAAACAGCTCGTAGTTCCTTCCCTGCCATGACTTTTCCCGAGTCCGTCAGAGGCTGGCAGTCGACTTGGTTCTACTGCAAAGACGTAGCATCACCCAATATGTCGACTGGACTTCCCCCCTTTACACCCGACCACCCCGTTGTTCCCAAATCTCTGAGGGTGACCGAAGAGGAGCATGTCCAAGTAGGTATCTTAGTTGAAGCAGTGGTGCAACTGATCCGGGGCGGAGTGACAGGAATGGATTTGTTGGAGACGTTCCTCGGTCGACGCATTCAGCCGCTCCAAGCTAGAGACCACACCATGTGGCACTACGCG
Source organism: Hordeum marinum (assembly GCA_022496015.1). NCBI lineage: Eukaryota > Viridiplantae > Streptophyta > Magnoliopsida > Poales > Poaceae > Hordeum > Hordeum marinum. The sequence goes on from CM039678.1 coordinate 212,668,965, forward strand.
GGCCCAAAGGACATGACCAGGATGCATCCAGAGAAGGTTCCGCACAAAACTGTCGACCAGTGGCTTCATAGCATCATTGGAGCTTGCGACAATCCTCTGGGAGCCAAGAGGGTCCGACCTTACTCGGCCGAAAACCCACCGAAGAATCTGGTGAGTCGACTGATGTTGTACTGTCGAGTGATACTTTGACTTATAAACTGACTTACTCCCTTGAATCATCCAGGAGTGGACGAACATGCACTCGCCCGTTCCCAACGGGAACCATGTGGAAGACGGCGTGGTGAGAGAGGGTGGTAGCATGGATGGCGATGATCTTTCTGACACCAAGGACGAATACGAAGACTCCTGCGAAGAGGAAGAGGTCGAGTCGCCTCCCCAGTGCGAAGGTCGCACCAAGGCCCGCCAGGATCTGGCAGCTGTTGAGGACAGGGCTCCGGGCCCTAGTGAGAAGAACCCGAAACGGAGCCGCCCTTCGACCGTTGAGTCGAGTGAAAGACTGGCCAAGCAACCCAAGCAAGCCGTCACCAAGCCTCACAAAGCTCTGCCTCGGACGAGGGTGGTCGTACCTGTCGTCTCCACGTAAGTGTTTATTTCCAAAAAAAAATCTGTTGACTGAAGTCTGGAGTTGTATCTGACCGAATGCCACTCAATCCATCAGAGCTGCTACATCTATGACCTCGCCTCATCGGGATGGAGGGGAAGCTATGGATGTTGACACTGCTGATGCTGCCGCTTCTCATAGAGGTAACAAGGTTCGTCCGGATGGGACTCGACACATGTAGATGTTAACACTGTCGGTTGTCATTGCAGAGGTCCTTCAGGTGGAGGACGACGAGGAGCAACTAGACACTTCGCGCGCTCGTACCTGGAGGGCATCATCGGCACAAGTGCTTCAACGCTCGACTTTAGAGTCTTCCCAGGGGAGAGGTGGCTCGACACAACCCAGGGTTGAACCCGTAACACCTCTGTCGTATGCTCCTTCAGCCGTCTCGACCGTTGTGACATCGACTCCAACTGGACCCCCTCAGACTGCTTCAGCTGCCCCAGCAATCACGCCGACCCCACCTGTGACAGCCTTCTCTCTGCATCGCACCCCGGGAGATTAGACCGGAGCTGCAAAGGAAGCCATGATTCAGGCGGAGCAGCTCATGCTGAGAACCAAGGAGACGTTCAAGGCCAGCAAACTGGCTTTTGACGTCAATGCAGCCCTCCGTACCAATGTCCAAGTAAGTTCGATTGTAAGTCCATTGTCGATTGAATTCCTGTCTTCTCTTGGCTGCTGTACACCCAATGGGTGGTTGCTGTAGAATGTTTGAACTTTCTCCACTCAAATAGACCGGATCGTAGTCGAGTAGGACTGGGATTGATAGTACGCGTGGTACTAGGGTCACTCAACATGTCGAGTGTATTTTTTGATGAGTTGCTTGATGGATCGAGAGTTAACTATCTCAGTGAGAGCGCTCTTAGCGCACCCACTAGGTGTAGTCCCCCAGACCGCTGTCGAGTGCTTGCATCGGCAGGGGTCTTAGAGTCTATTGTATATAGGATACACTTCGCCTTGAATCACACCACTCCGTAGCTACCTTGCAGGTTTCATGGATATTATTGGCAAACCATGATATGACGCTGCATAAGGATAGACTGCACTTCATAGAGTAGGGAGGTGCATCACTCGACGGGTCGAGTGTCGTGACAGGGCTGACCTTGTCGAGTGTATATTTTTCTGACGAGTTACTCGACGGATCGAGAGTTAACCGTCGCAGTGGGGGCGCTCTTGGCGCACCCACTGGGTGTAGTCCCTGAGACCGCTATCGAGTGCTTGCATCAGCGGGGGTCTTAGAGTCTATTGTATACAGGATACACTTCGCCTTGAATCACACCACTCCGTAGCTACCTTGCAGGTTTCATGGATATTATTGGCAAACCATGATATGATGCTGCATAAGGATAGACTGCACTTCATAGAGTAGGGAGGCACGTCACTCGACAGGTCGAGTGTCGTGACAGGGCTGACCTTGTTGAATGTTTGAATAACCGGTGGGGGCACGCTAAGTGCACCCACTGGGTGTAGTCCCTGAGGCTACTGTTCAACGCAGACGATAAACAGTAGCCTTGAAAACTTGTCTTATGCGTGGTACTAGGGTCACTCGACATGTTGAGTGTTTTTTCTCTGACGAGTTACTCGACGGATCGAGAGTTAACCGTCTCAGTGGGGGCGCTCATAGCGCACCCACTGGGTGTAGTCCCCGAGACCACTGTCGAGTGCTTGCATCGGCAAGGGTCTTAATAGAGGCAGCTTTTGAATTTGTTTATGGTGTGCGGAGCGCCAGAGCCACTCGACATGTCGAGTGGACTTTCTGCTTGAATTCTTCTAAGATGGACATTCGTCGGCGTTCGATACCCATTCGACTGTCGCAAGCGTCACTCGCCGATTGAATTCCTGTCTTGTGTTGATTCCAGAGGGCTTGTGAGCTTGGGGCGGAGTACAAGGACGTGGAGGATGAAAGGAACCGGTTGCAGGTGGATCTGGTAGTCGCCAACAATGCTCTGGAGCGAGTGCGTGTTGAGATGAAGACTTTGGGACGTAATTACTGCTGATTTTCCGCATTCTCCTCTTCACTGTTCATGTTTTGAACCGAGTGCTCTCACTCGAACAGACGTACGCAATGAAAACCGTCGACTCTGAGCACGACTCAACAATGTTATTTCTTTAGATTCCATGAAGAAGGCGCTGGAGGAGAAGGACAAGGCACTTGCTGACGCTCAACGAGTGGGCAAGGAGAAGACTGAAGCCGCGAAACGAAAGCTGGCGGCTACCAAGGAGCTAGAGGACAAGAACACCAAGCTGAAGCAGGAGCGTGCAGACCTTCTCAAGAAGGCCGAGCAACTAACCAAGAGGGGTACTGGCCTGGAGAAGCATCTGGGCGAATTCTCGAGGAAGATGTATCTTCTGCTCGACGGTGAGTATTTCTTGTCGACTGACATTTGCAAAAAATTTGAGGGTCGTAGCTCACCGATTCTCTTCCTATTTCCCCTTCTTCAACAGAATTCTGCCAGGACTTTGAAAAGGAAACAGAAGAGATTGAGCCCATGCTTGACCCTACCAAGTCACCGGTTGTTGATGCGGTGGCGATGAACATGCTGCGGCTCAACTTTCGGCTCCAGGGTGCCCAGGCTTACATCACTCGACTGAAATCTTCCATGGAAAGAATCGATAAGGAGCTATGGCCTGAGGACACTCTTCAGCTCGACCTCAACTCCATGATGGCTCGCCTGAATGAACTTCCCAGTCCAGTGCAAGCTTGGAAAAAATCTGCTGCTCGCTGCGGGGCCAACGTGGTGTTGTCACTCGTCAGGGTCCACTATAGGGACGTGAGGGAGGAGAAGCTGAAGGAGCTCCAGGTGTTAAACACGAAGAAACTTTAGTTCGAAGACTTCATGGAACTATTAAACACAAAAAAAATCGCTGACGGCATTGACCTGTACACTTTCGTCGAACCCGCCAGTCCGTCCCCTACTTAAAAAACTTGGGTCTTTGGAAAAAACAGTTAAATTTGCCTCGGTATGCCGAGTGGAACTGTATCCCCTAAAACTTCATTCAGGCCTTAGGCTTGAGCACATTTGCTTCTGCACAAGACGTTTATCCGCGGTTTTACCTTTTAGATTTTACTCGCGCTTTGGCTTTCAATCATTTGTTCGACTGATTTTGATTTTAACTTAGGCAAAATGCTTTCGCAGCTAAGCCTTCAAGTGTGAGGATTACTCATTGCTCGCAGTATTATTGATCTTAGGCGAATGTCGATTCGCAGCTAAGTTGTCGGCTGAATGGATTACTATCCGCCCGATGAGGTTTTTAACTTAGACGAAACGTGTTTCGCAGCTAAGTCCCCGAGCGTGAGCTTTCCTCATCACCCGGAGTATTTTTGAACTTAGGCGAATGTCGATTCGCAGCTAAGTAGTCGAGTGAATGGATTACTATCCACTTGACGAGGTTTTTAACTTAGGCAAAACATGTTTTGCAGCTAATCCCCCGAGTGTGAGGATTGCTCATCACTCGGAGTATTTTTTAACTTAGGCGAATGTCAATTCGCTGCTAAGTTGTCGAGTGAATGGATTACTATCCACTCGACGAGATTTTTAACTTAGGCGAAACGTGTTTCGCAGCTAAGCCCCCGAGTGTGAGGATTGCTCATCACTCGAAGTATTTTTGAACTTAGGCGAATGTCGATTCACAGCTAAGTTGTCGAGTGAATGGATTACTATCCACTGGGCAAGGTTTTTAACTTAGGCGATACGTGTTTCGTAGCTAAGTCCTCGAGTGTGAGGATTGCTCATCACTTAGAGTATTTTTGAACTTAGGCGAATGTCGATTTGCAGCTAAGCTGTCGAGTGAATGGATTACTATCCACTAGACGAGGTTTTTAACTTAGGCGGAACGTGTTTTGTAGCTAAGTCCCCGAGTGTGAGGATTGCTCATCACTCGAAGTATTTTTGAACTTAGGCGAATGTCGATTCGCAGCTAAGTTGTCGAGTGAATGGATTACTATCCACTCGACGAGGTTTTTAACTTAGGCGAAACGTGTTTCGCAGCTAAGCCCCCGAGTGTGAGGATTGCTCATCACTCGGAGTATTTTTTTTGAACCTAACCAAAGACGGATTCGCAAATAGGCCGTCGACTGAATGGACTGTTATCCACCCGACAGGGTTTTTAACTTAGGCGAAACATGTTTCGTAGCTAAGCCCTCGAGTGTGAGGATTGCTCATCACTCGGAGTATCCCCAAGAATGTAACTGCACGGCTGGAATCGACGAAGTATATAGCGCAGAAACGTGAATTGCGTTGATGAAGTATTCTTATTACATCAGAAAACTCTTGTCTCAAGTATAAAAACGCCGGAGCAGATCAGCATTCTAAGCTCGTGGCTCATCTATCTATTTCATGAGATTATATAGGTGATAGGCTCCATTGTTTAGCACCTTAGTGACGACAAAAGGGCCTTCCCATGTAGGAGCAAGCTTGTGAGGTCGGTGTTGATTCACCCGGAGCACCAAATCTCCCTCATGGAATGCTTGACTCTTGACATTCCTTGCATGGAAGCGCCGCAGGTCTTGCTGATAGGTAGTGGTCCGGATCAGAGCCATCTCTCTCTCCTCCTCTAGAAGATCTATACCATCTTGTCTGGCCTGTTCAGCTTCAGCCTCAGAATATAGCTCTACTCGAGGAGAATTGTGGGCCAAGTCACTCGGCAACATGGCTTCAGCACCATAGACAAGTAAGAAAGGAGTTCGTCCAGTTGACCGATTAGGCGTTGTCCTCAATCCCCACAAAATAGACGGCAGCTCAGTTACCCACGCACCGGCGGCATGATCCAAATCGCGCATGAGACGAGGCTTCCGACCTTGCAGAATGAGACCATTAGCCCGCTCAACTTGCCCATTGGTTTGAGGATGTGCAACAGAAGCATAATCCACTCGGGTGCCTTGGGAGTTACAGAATCTCCTGACTTCTTTTGAGTCAAAATTAGTGTCGTTGTCCATGATGATGCTGTGCGGAACGTCGTATCGGATAATGATCTCCCTCATGAACGTGACCGCCGTACAGGAATTCAACTTCTTGATGGGCTTGGCTTCAATCCACTTGGTGAATTTGTCGACTGCTACCAAAAGGTGGGTGAATCCTCCTTTTCCGGATCGGAAGGGACCAACCATGTCGAGTCCCCAAACCGCAAACGGCCAGGCGACAGGAATTGTCTTCAGAGCAGACGCCGGCTTGTGCGACAGATTCGCATAGAACTGGTAGCCCTCGCAGTGATCAACGATGTCCTTAGCCATCTCATTAGCGTGTGGCCAGTAAAAACCAGCTCGGTATGCTTTAGCGACGATCGCCCTCGAAGACGCATGGTGGCCGCAAGTTCCCGAGTGAATTTCGTCTAGAATCATCCGACCTTCCTCGGGGGAAATGCAGCGCTGGATGACACCAGTCACACTCTCTCTGAATAGCTGATCTCCCATCACAGTGAAAGTCTTGGACCTGCGCACAATCTGGCGAGCCTCTACTTCATCTTCAGGGAGCTCTTGTCTAAGTATATAGGCAATGTATGGCATAGTCTAGTCGGGAATAATAACTAGAATCTCCATGAGCAGGTCAATCGCAGTAGGAACATCGACTTCAGTCGAGTCAGATGAGCTCAAAGCTTGTGGGGGCTCTTCAGTGAAGGGATCCTCTTGAACCAAAGGAGTGTGCAAGTGCTCCAGGAACACACCGCTGGGGACAGGCCGTCGAGTGGAACCAATCTTGGACAGCTCATCAGCCGCTTGATTTTTCAGTCGGGGAACCTGATGAAGTTCCAAGCCTTCAAATTTCTTCTACAACTTTCGGACTGCATTGCAGTATCTGATCATAGCAGGGTTTCTAACGTCCCACTCTTTCATCACTTGATTCACCACCAAATTTGAGTCGCCATAAACCATCAGGCGCTTGACGCCGAGTGAAATAGCCATGCCTAACCCATACAAAAGTGCTTCATACTCTGCCTCATTGTTGGAGGAATCAAAGTGAATTTGCGAGACATAGCTGAGCTTGTCGCCTCTGGGGGATATCAAGACAACACCAGCATCGGACCCATTCAACATCTTGGAGCCGTCGAAGAACATTGTCCAATGTGCCAAGTGAACTCGGATGGGTTGTTGCTGTTCAGTCCACTCGGCCATGAAATCTGCCAATGCTTGGGACTTGATTGTTTTCTTGGCCTCGAATCTGATGTCAAAGTGTCCAAGCTCAATTTCCCATTTAGCCACTCGACCTGATGCATCGTGATTATTGAAAATCTCGGATAAAGGAGCATCACTGACGATTGAGATCGAATGGTCTTGGACATAATGCACCACCTTCTTCACTAACAGGTAAATACCATACACCAGCTTCTGATAGTTTTGAGTGGGACAATACTTCCAAGACATAATAAACTGGCCGCTTGACTTTATAGGTTATACCCTCCTCTTCTCGCTCGACAGTCAGCATTGTACTGACAACCTTATTTGTGGCCACGATGTACAGGAGCAAGGGCTCTTTGCCGGCAGGAGCGGCAAGCACCGGCTGGGTGGAGAAAAGGGCTTTGAGCTCAACAAACGATGCTTCGGCTTCGGGAGTCCAGTCGAATGTGTCGTACTTCTTCATCAACTGATATAAGGGCAGAGCCTTCTCACCAAGACGAGAAATGAATCGACTCAATGCTGCCAAGCAACCTGTGAGCTTCTGAACGTCGTGCACTCGCACGGGAGTCTTCATACAGGTAATGGAGCTGATCTTCTCGGGATTGACATCAATTCCTCGCTCGGAAACGAGAAAACCGAGCAACTTGCCACCAGGGACACCGAAGGTACATTTGGCCGGATTCAGCTTTATGTCGAATCGCCTCAGATTGGCGAATGTCTCGACCAAGTCAGCCAGCAGGTCGGAACCTTTGCGGGACTTGACCACTATATCGTCCATGTACGCCTTGACATTTCGAGGGATCTGGTCGAGTAAACATTTCTGAATCATGCACATAAAAGTAGCGCTGGCATTCTTAAGACCAAAAGGCATGGTGATGTAGCAAAAGCACCCGAATGGGGTGACGAAGGCTATCTTTATTTCGTCCGGGCCATACAGACGGATCTGATGGTACCCAGAATAAGTGTCCAAAAACGATAAACGCTCGCATCCCGTTGTCGAGTCAACAATTTGATCTATGCGGGGGAGCGGAAAATGGTCTTTTGGGCACACCTTATTGAGATGTTTGAAGTCAATGCACATGCGCAACGACTTATCTTTCTTTGGCACCATCACAACATTCGAGAGCCACTCGGAGTGTAAATCTCCCAAATGAACCTGGCTTGCAAGAGACGGGCCACTTCTTCTCCGATTGCCTTGCGCTTGTTCGCCGTTGATCGATGCAAATGCTCCCTAACGGGCTTGGCTTTCGGATCCACTCGCAGACGGTGCTCATCCAGCTCCTTGGGAATCCCCGGCATGTCAGAAGGCTTCCATGCAAACATATCCCAGTTCTCACGGAGGAACTGGATGACCTCGGCTTCCTATTTACTGTTGAGTGTTGTTGAGATATTCATCGGGGCAGCAGTTGGATCCGTTAGGTGGATGTGCACCTTCTTCACCTCCCCTGCCGACTGAAATGCCGACTCGGAAGCCGGCTTCTTTGCACGGAGCAAATCAGCAAGGTCAGCAGTTTTCTTGTACTCCTCGAGCTCGACCATGGCCATCTGTTGATCTGCGATCTTGGAGCCTTGCTGGAGGCACTCTTTGGCCCGCTCTCGGTTGCCAGTGACCGTGATCACACCCTTAGGGCCTGGCATTTTCAACTTGAGATACACGTAACATGGTCGGGCCATGAAACATGCATAAGCGGGTCGACCCAAGATGGCGTGGTAAGCACTCTTGAAATCCACGACTTCAAATGTCAGCTTTTCTTTTCGGAAATTTTTGTCATCTCCGAATGTCACATCCAATGCTATCTGGCCGAGTGACTTGGCTTTCTTTCCTTGGATGACCCCATGAAACTGCATGTTGCTCTTGCTCAGACGGAACATCGGAATGCCCATCCCTTTCAGGGTATCCACATAAAGAAGGTTCAAGCCGCTGCCACCGTCCATGAGGACCTTTTTGAGTCGAGTCCCTTGCACCACCGGATCAACTACCAGAGCCTGCCGACCGGGAGTGGCCACATGAGCAGGATGGTCTGTCTGGTCGAATGTGATAGCATATTGGGACCATTTGAGGTAGGTGGGGGTGTGTGGCACAGCCATGTTGATTTCTCTATTGATGACTTTTAGACGACTCTTGCTCTCGACATCAGCAAAGATCACCAGCATAGCAGTGACTTCCGGGAATGTTTCCTTTTCCTCATCTTCATTTCCCTTTTCAAGAGATTTCTCACTCGATTGGTCTCCCTTGAATTGTTGGATAAGGGTTCGACATTGTCGAGTGGTGTGCTTGGGCAAAATCAGGTTGCCTTCTGCGTCTTTCCTCGTGTGAATTACACACGGCTGATCCATGATATCAGTTCCTGACTGGCCTTTCCACTTCTTGGGGGCATACTGAGCCTTGGCTTTGCCCTTGTTCTTCGACTGAGTCGCCAGTGCCGCTGCCTCTGTCGGAGCCAGTTCTTCAGCCTTCCACTTCTGTTTCCGATTGTTGCCTCAGCCAGACTCGTTGGCCACTGTTTTTCCTTTGCCGCTACTGAGGCGGTCTTCTTCTTCGCCATTGGAGTACCGGGGGCAATTTCCATCATCTTGCCGAGTGAAATATCACAAGTGCGCCCGAACTTCAGGTACAGCTCCCTGTACCTCACACCAGCCTTGAAAGCACAAACAGCCTGGTGTTCCGTCACATTCTCCACCGTATGATGCAGGGTGGACCATCGCTGAATATAATCCCTTAAGGTTTCATTGGGCTTCTGGACGCAGTGTTGTAAGTCGACCAGACCTGCCGAGCGCTTGCAAGTGCCCTCAAAGGTCCGGACAAACACTCGGGCAAGATCTTCCCAACAATGTATGTTGGAAGGAGCCAAACGATTCAACCAAGCTCGAGCTAAACCATCCAACATGAGGGTTAGGTGCTTCATTGCAACATTGTCATTTCCGCCGCCAATCTGCACTGCCACTCGGTAATCATCTAACCAAGTCTCTAGCTTTGTTTCACTAGGAAACTTTCCGATCCCCACCACCATTCTGAAGTTGGGGGGAATCTCTGCAGAATGTATAGCTCTGCTAAAACACTCGAGACCAGACACCATAGCTGAGCTTCCACTCGGAACATCTCTATCGAGTCCTTCTTTGTAGGCTCTGCTCTTGTTGATCCGCTTCTGAACAAGATAGGCATGGGCGTCAAAGTCCGCGTCCCGCTCATCAGCGAAGGAGCGCCTATCGTCCTGGCGCCGGGGCGCGTACGGACCACTCCGCGGAGGAGTGGGCACTCGACGGTGGTCTTCATGGTGATGTTGATCTCTGTCTTGCCCTTCACAAAAACCGTCGCCTCGACGACGCAAGGGCGATCTAGGGTTGTGTGTCGACTGAACGGTCTCCGCCTTGGGTGAATTGTTGTATATCCTGTTACGGGACAGAGAAACTGCTGAATTCTGACGTTGTGCTGCATCCAACGGCGCTCTGATCTGCAACAACCCTCTACCAGCCTCTGACAGGGACGGTTGAATGGAATCTGCTATCCTAGCAGCAACAACAACATTTAGCACAGGAGTTCAGTATACCTCAACGTCATCGGGAGATCCAGTGAGAAACAGTTGTCGATGACGTCGACTGGGGCGTGGCGGGCGCTGGCGAGCGCGCTCGTCAATCTCTGCCGGGAGCTCTTCCAGACGAACGTGTGCGGCCTCCAAAGCTTAGGACTCGGCAGTCGTGCCGATGATGGGAGTATGAAGAACCTCCTCGTCGCGACGCGGCTGCTCTTTCGACGGACCTCCAGCCTCGCGCTTGCCACGGCCGAAGCCAGGCGGTGAACTCTGATGAGAGCCTGCCATCAAGACCTCCGTTGCAGGATTGCAGCTTTCGCACTCGGAAGGCATGTCGAACCGATCGGAATCCGACTCAAACACGCCGTGAAGGGACTCGGCGGGCTCGAGCCCTGCAATTTGTAGAGAAATTTGACGCGCCGTTGCAAGCTCGACCCAAAACTGGAGTCGTGAGCGGCCAGACCGCATGCAACAGCGAACGGCGAGAGGAGTTGATGCGTAAGGAGTCAATAGCTGTCGTAGCAACACACCGCAGGGACTCGCGCGAAAGTGCGTGGCCCCGCGGACCGGGAGCGCCTCAACATCGAGAGGCGCTTCCTGGAGCCATGCCGAATCGTCAGCGATGAAGGTGAGGGCTCCGAAATGGATCTCGTGGCCCAGAGCAAAAACACCGCCGGAAGACATGTAGAAGGATGAAGAATGCAACCTCGCTGGAAGTTGCTTAGACGCCTGCCCCATGGTGGGCGCCAACTGTCGTGGGAACGAGCCTGAAAGTAGATGGTATGGGTATGAAGGGAGAGGGCAGAGTTCTAGCTATGGCGAGGGTGTACACACGGATGTATGAGTTCAGGCCCTTCTCATGGAGGTAACAGCCCTACGTCTCAATGCTTGGGAGCTTTATGTCGTGTGGAATACTGAGATTACAATGGTTGCAAACCCTTATGGAGGAGGGGAGGGGCGGCTTATATAGAGTTCGCTGCCCCTCATAATTATCCCGCATCTAAGGGCCTGGTCGTGGGGTTTAAAGTCTATCGTTACAGGTAACATACGTAATAAAAGCTACTAATGACCATTGAACCAGCGTCTGCCCATTAGGCTCTTGATGACGGCTCCTGGTCTTCTGGCATCGAGTGAGAGAAAGGTCTTCCGAGTGACACACGACTGCCGAGTGAGAGCGGGAGTCTCCGAGTGGATTACTGTTGAGTGACTTTGAACGTCGCCAGGGATCCACTCGGAAGTTCATGCTTGATCTTCAAGTCCTCCCATGTGGTGTCCTTAGGTAGGGTATGTGGGCCTTGCCTAGGACCCTACCCTAGGTACATATCCTCATCAGCGGGTGCCATGGATGCCATGAGGCTCGGCGGCGGCCGTAGATGCGAGCACGAGCATGAGCACGAAGCAGCCATACAGGTCCAGGATCTCATCCGGTGGCACAACTACTTCAAAAAGTTCTGCATCTTGTGAGGTAGCGTCATGAAAATGCAACTCATGGTCATGTAAGCTAGCTTCCCGTGCATCTCTTTCCAAGAATCCACCCACCAGTTTGGCTGCTAGCTAGCTTGCCGGATAGTACTAAACTAATCTTGTTTTTGTATGTCTAAGTATGATGTCTCTGGCCATCTAATCAATTCTTGATTCTTCTCATCCATCAAGATTCCGCAAGACATCAAATTAATCACAAAATATCTCTTGTGAAGTCCTGAACTTCTCCTCTAATCCTTTTTGATAAAAATATTATGCATAACTAGTGTAAGAATTAATTTCAAGTAGGATACTTGAGTATGTAAGGCAAAAAATCATTAAAGATAGAAATAAAATTCAAAAAAAATCCAATTTTTTGCATGGTAGAAAATTTATTGCGTGAGGTATGCTCCAAATTTTAGCTCATTTGGAGATATGAGTCACTGTCAGCAAAAAAACAGATTGGGTCATAACAATACATGAACAGTAAACTTTTTTACAGACCCCAAATTTTTCTTTTTTGCCAAGGGACACTCAGAAGTCCGAATGATCTGAAATTTGGAGCAAATCTCACGCACCAAATTATCTACCATGCAAAAATGGATTTTTTTTAAATTTTTCTTTTATTTGTTTTGATTTTTTACGAGCGAAGGTGCAAATGAGCCTGGGCACTGAATCACTGCTCTGTGTAAGGATTTAATTTTTTTGACCTTGTCACCCTTTTCTCTTGTTTTTTTCAAGATGAGATATAATAAGAAATCTGGTAAGGTTTGAGAGTTGATGTCATTGATGAACAAGAGACTAATGAAGGTTTACGATGTAATTAGATGTGATTACTAGTTGTATGTGTTGGCTGCCTTGTGATGTGAAATACTATGTTTGTACTTTTTTATGTTGTATGGCAAAGCTTGAAAAGAAATCATATAGTGGATTTTGAATGTGCATATTTGCGTTCTGTTTGATTGTCAAAACATGATCATAGTAAATTGATTATGTCTAGCTAATTTTAGGAGTAATTAACACATCCTTAAGATCACACATTGCACACAGTTTTTTCGATCCAATTGTGTGTGATGGCATTTACATCGCACACAGTTTTTTATTTTTAATCGTGTGCAATGAATCACAAAATACATACAATTTTCGTGAAATAACCGTGTGTGATGCTAATCCAAATTGCAAATAGTTTTTGTGTTGATCTGTGTGGGATGTATAGCGTGTGCGATGGACCCCCACCCCAATCGCCCACACTAGCAAGGTGACGGTTTGAAACTACGTCACTGAAAGGGTTAAAAACCGTTTGCATAGCACGTCGCTGCACCAATGTAGGACTTCATTTCATACATATAAATGATCACACATCATCACCATGTCATATTAATACTTAGATGAATAACAAATAACAAGCTTTAATTACTGATATTTATACTAACTAACAATAACGTACTCATGCCCTTTCATATTACTACATCAATATAGTCAATTCATGTTTCTTGTTTAGTGAGATACATGAAAGTTTTTATTATACCCCCTTGAATACCTATCCTTTTTGGACTAGTCTTATAACTCATGCCATTTACTGTTCCTATTTCTTATTATACTCTCAAAAATATTTAAGAGAAGCATCAGAGTTCAACCATTTCTACAAAATTTAGACGTTGACGTGCTCTAAAAATATATAAGAGAAGCACTAGAGCAAGTGCCTAGCTCAAAATATATAAGTGAAGCATATAGAGTATTCTAGGAAATTATGATAACCGCATGTATCTCACAAATATGTCCATCCAACAAACAATGATTGTGGAAAACTAAAGGAAAAGGCACATGAACCTCCAAGCAAAACACATATAATGTGATGAATAAAAATATACCTCCAAGTGACATACATATAGATTGGAGAAGAAAGAGGGGATGCCTTCCCGGGGCATCCCCAAGCTTAGACTCTTGGGTATTCCTTGATTATTACCTTGGGGTGCCTTGGGAATACCCATTCTTAGGGTCTTGCCGCTCCTTATTCGTTCATCCATCGTTTTCTCACCCAAAACTTGAAAACTTCAGCACACAAAACTCAACAAAAACCTCATGAGATCCGTTAGTATAGTAAACATATCAATTACTTTAGGTACTATTATAAATTGATTCATAATTCATTATTGTATAATAGTTATTGTATTCTAACTTCTCCATGTCTTATACACCCCGATAAAATCCATAGCATCATCAAAACAAGCAAACTATGCAAGCAAAAAATAGAGTCTGTCTAAAACATAATAGTGTGTAAAGAACTACAGAAAAAATATAATTATGTAACTCCAAAAATTCGGAAACAATAGTAAAACTTAGGAAATTTGTATACCAATATTTTGTAAAACATTCAGATAAAAAAACGTTCAAGCAAAATCAGAGAAATTCTACACCAAATGCAAAAGTTTCTGTTTTTTGCACCGTATCGATTCTACTATCTTCCAAATCATCCCAAAGGCTTTACTTGGAACTAACACTAATTTAAACATAAAAACACAACCATTAGAGTAGAAATAATCATTCAACACACGAAAATAGAAATTAAAACAAAAAATTTAAATATAACTATTGGGTTGCCTCCCAACAAGCATTATTGTTTTACGCCCCTAGCAAGGCATAATGCAAAGTATCAAGTGTTGTCACCCTTCAAATTAATTCCATAGGTGGAAATCATAATAGATTCATAAGGTGATTTAATTCTATTTCTAGGGAAGTTTTCCATCCCTTTCTTTAGTGGGAATTGGACTCATATGTTACCTTCTTTCATGTGAATAATAGCACCTATAGTTCGTAAGAAAGGCCTACCAAGTATAATAGGACAAGATGGATTGTATTCAATATAAAGCATAATTAAATACATGGGCACATAATTTCTATTATCAAGAATATTAACATTATTTATTCTACCCAATGGTTCCTTAATAGTAGAATCCGCTAAATGCAAGTTAAGGGAACATTCATTCATATCGGTGAGACCTAGCACATCGCATAAAGATTTTTTTATTGTAGAAACACTAAAACCAAGGTCACACAAAGATTTGAATTCATAATACTTAATCTTAATTTTAATAGTAGGTTCCCATTCATCATGTAATTTTCTAGGTATTGAAACCTCTAACTCAAATTTCTCCTCACGAGCTTTTATCATAGCTTCTACGATATGTTTAGTAAAACTTTTATTTTGTTCAGAAGCATTGGGTGAGATAATCACGTATTTCAACAAATAAATAAATTTAAATAAATAGAAACTTTCATAATTAAATTCCTTCTAATCCAAAGTAGTGGGAGCGTCAGTTTTTAAAGTTTTGACCCCGCCAAACCCATTTCTTCATTTTTATCAATAAGATCACCACCCTACGAACAAACGGGACACCTTCTATCTAAAATTGACTCATATACAGTACCTTTTTCATCTATGTTCAGGTTATTAAATAAATATCCAATAGGAGGAACACCAATCATTTTAACACCTTCATCATGATTATGATAAAAAAATGAGAGGAAGCGTTTTTTCTAGGAATTCTCGCTTAGCTCTCAACCTATAGGTTCTGTCCTTACTTTAATTAATAGATATTTGGATGGATTTAATATTATCATTCATATAATGCTTGGGTGGAAAAGTTTTACTTTTAAAACTTTTCACATCATGAGCAATCATATCCATGTTTCTAGCCATGTCGCACCTTAAGTAGTTTTTATTCTACCATAGTATTGCAAATATTTTGAGAACTTATAAATTCTTTAATTGTATTAGAAAGATCATATGGCATCCTATTATTATTATTTTAAGAATTACCATAGGAATTACCATAATTATTAGAGGAATTTCCCGGATACGGTGTAGGATTGAAATTACCTCTATAAGCAATGTTATTGAAATTATTTCTAGAGACAAAGATCACATCAATAGCATCATTGTTTTTCTCAATCAAAATATAGGATAAAATTGAGCATTCTTATTTGCAAACATATTCATAAGATAATCCAACTTATCACTCAAAGTAGCGATTTCTTCAACAAAATTTACCTTCTTACTAGTTGGAGTTCGTTCGGTGTGCCATTAAGAATAATTTGTCATGATATTGTCCAGTAAATTAGTAGCTTATACAATGTAATTTCCATAAAGGTACCACCTACAATATAGTCTAGAAGATTTCTCAACACAAAGTTTAGTCCTGCATAGAAATTTTGTATCATCATCCATAAATTTAAGTCGTGAGTGGGACAATTTATAACCATCATTTTCATTTTGTTCCATGCTTGTGCAAATTTTTATTTCTCATGTTGTTTAAAATTCATAATTTGGTTTCGGAGAGATATAATCTTAGCGGGAGAAAAATACTTGGCAATAAAAGCATCCTTACACTTATCCCAAGTTCCAATACTATTGTGAGACAAGGATAAAAACCAACTTTTAGATTTATTTCTTAGTGAAAATGGAAATAATTTCAATTTAACCACATCATTATACATATAATTTTTCTTTTTCATATCACATAATTCAACAAAGGTATTAAGGTGAGAAGAGGGATCGTCGTTAGGACTTCCCAAAAATTGTTCTTTCATAACAAAACTGAGCAAAGCGGCATTAACATCAAAAACATCCGCACTAGTGGCGGATGGTATTGGAGTACTAATAAAATCATTATTATTAGTATTTGATAAATTACACAATTTGGTATTTTCTTGAGACATAGTGGCAAAACAAGTAACTAACAAGCAAACGAGTAAAGTAGATTACTAAGAAAATAACGAATAGAAATATTTTTGTATTTTGATTTTTATATAAATTAAAGGATAACAACAAATAAAAATTAGAAGAAGTGAAATATAATTAATGTGTAGGAACCTAACAATAATTTGATTATGCTCCCTGGCAACGGTGCCAAAAATTCTTCCTACTACTTGTGAGCTACGTTGGGATTTTCGCTGAAGAGGAGAGGAGATGCAGTACAGTAGAGATAAGTATTTACTTTAGTGAGAACCAAGGTTATTTAACCAATAGGAGAAACAATGAAAATTCCCGTCAACAACACCTACACACAAAACCAAACATTTGCACCCAATGTGGGCGAGAGGGTTGTCAAGCCCCTTGAACTCGTTACTTGCAAGGATTAAATCTTGATAGAATAGATATTGTAAATGCAAAATAAAATAAGAGTAAATAAAGTGCAGCAAGGTAACAAAGATGTTTTTGTTTTTATGTTTAGTATACCCGGGGGCCATAGTGTTCGCTAGAGGCTTCTCTCTCGAAAGTAGCATACAGGGGGTAGACAAATTGTTGTTGGGAAATTGATAGTATTGCGCATAGTTATGACATATTATTCACGTCAATGATCATGTATATAAGCATCACATCCATAAACAAGTAGTCTGAAACAATTCTACATCTACTATTATTACTTTACCAATCGACCGCTATCCAGCATGGATCTATGGTATTAGGTTCATAACAAATGAACTAATGCTTGGAGCAAGATGACATGATGTAGACAAAGTAAGAAAGCAATATGTTCAAACTCCGTAATTTTGTCCTTAATTGCAACAATACAAATACGTTTCTTGACCCCTTATGTCATGAGGATGGAGCACCACAAGATTGAACCCATTACAACGCACCACTCCCACTGAAGATAAATCAATCTAGTTAGACAAACCAAATGGACAGACCAGAAAGAAATATGAAGCTATAAGATCATGCATATTGAAATTAAGAGGAGACTCAATAACTTTTCATGAATAATCTGATCATAAACCAACAATTCATCGGATCCCAACGAACACACCACAAAAAAATATTACATCAAATAGATCATCGTGAAGACCACGATGAACTTTGTATTAAGGATAAAAGAGAGAGAAGAAGCCATCTAGGTACTAGCTATGGACCCGTAGGTCTGTGGTGGACTATCTATGCATCACCATGGAGGCAGCAAAGTTGATGTAGATGGCCTCCATGATCCATTCCCTCTCATGCAGATCACCAAAAAAGGTCTCCAAATAGACTCCCATTGGGAAAAAGTCTTGCGGTGGCAGAAAAAGTGTTTTGGGTGGCTCTCTGTTGAGAATTTATAAAAGCAGAATTGGGTCAAATAGAGCCACAGGGGGCACAAGTTAGGTAAGCGCGTGTACCTACCTTGTGGCCGCCTCGTGCAACTTCTTGACTCCTCCTAAGCTTCCTGGGTATCCAGAAAAAATCATCAAAAAGTTTCGTAGCGTTTGGACTTCATTTGGTACAGATTTCCTGGAAAATCAAAACCAGGCAAAAAACAACAACTTGCACTTGGCACTGGGTTAATAGGTTAGTTTCCAAAAATGATATATAAAATAGCATATAATTGCATATAAATTATACTAGATTGATAATATAATAACGTGGAACAATCAAAAATTATAGATAAGTTGGAGTTGTATCACTCGTTTAGCTAATTTTTGTGAGCATTACTCATTTATTCTAGCATTGAGCCTATGAAGATAGAAGAATCTCTCGAAGACCCGGATTGGGTAAATGCCATGCATGAAGAACTACACAACTTCGAGAGGAATAAAGTTTGGACACTCGTGGAGAAGCCCAAGGATGAGCAAAACATCATTGGAACCAAGTGGGTGTTTCACAACAAGCAAGATGAAGATGGACAAGTAGTGTGCAACAAGGCTCGCCTTGTAGCTCAAGGGTACACTCAAGTCAAAGGTATGTACTATGGTGAGACATGCGCCTCTGTTTCTAGATGTTGTGGGAACGAGCCTGACAGTAGATGGTAGGGGTACGTAAGGAGAGGGGCAGAGTCCTAGCTACGGTGAGGGTGTACACACGGATGTATGAGTTTAGGCCCCTCCTGTGGAGGTAACACCCCTACGTCTCAGTGCACAGGAGCTTATGTCGTGTGGAATATATAGATTGCAATGGTTGCGAACCCTTGTGCAGGAGGGGAGGGGCGGCTTATATAGAGTTCGCTGTCCCTCATAATCACCCAGCATCTAAGGGTCCGATCGTGGGATTAAAGTCTACCGTTATTGGTAACGTACGTAATAAAAGCTATTAATGGCGGTGGAACCAATGTCTGCCCGTTGGGCTCTTGATGATGTCTCCTGGTCTTCTGGCATCGAGTGAGAACGAGGTGTTCCGAGTGACACGCGACTGCCGAGTGAAAGAAGGAGTCTCCAAGTGGATAGCCTGTCAAGTGACTTTGAACGTCTCCTGGAATCCAGTCGGGAGTTTATGCTTGATCTTCAAGTCCTCCAATGCGGTGCCCTTAGGTAGGGTATGTAGGCCTTGCCTAGGACCCTACCCTAGGTACATATCCTTGTCATTAGCCCCCGAATGGATCGGGGTTCGAGTGGTGAAATGGGGGTATCAATGCCAATCTCGAATTAGGGCATCAAATCTTCCGAGTGATATTCGGGGTTTCAATGAAACTTGCGTCGACTGAACTCTGAGTATTGACATCAATTTAGGGTCAACATGCCAAATCTTCCGAATGATATTGGGGCTTCAACGAAACCTACGTTGATTGAATTCTTCTCCATTCGCCTGGATCCATTCAGCCTTAAAAGTGCCCGAGTGGATGTTCAATGCCTATTTTGCTCCTAGTGAACTGAAAGAATCTTTGGAGGTGACGGGTCGGTTTGTCAGACCTGGATTTTGCGGGATATGAAAAATATGGGAAGCGCGCACGTGCGATTGTGACGCCACGATCAGGGCAAGTGGAGGCATGATGCCTCGATTCTCGCGTCGGTCATATCGCCCCGTACTTGGCATCGTTAGCGGTTGGCGTTTACGGTGATCTCGCGGGCTCACTGGTCAATGGGCCACTCGGCGGAGTATAAAGCTTCACGCACCACGATTTTCATAGTACCTCCGCCCATTCTTTCTCCTTTCCTCCGCCTCCTTTGCCTCCAGCGCCTCACTTCGTTCCTCCCTAATAAGAGCAGTCGCGCCGATGACGAAGAACGTGACGGAGAAGCTGGAGCGAGCCAAGAAGGGGGCGACGAAGGTCAAGGGCAAAAAGCCCTCGAACGCTCGGTTCACCTCGCCGGCGGGATGGATGCAGGGTGACTTCCTCCCTTCGGTGGTCACCCGCAAGGACATCGATGGCTTGGTTTCCGACGGGCTTGTGGCAGAAGGAGCTTGGAGGCTGCCGGGGGGAGAGCTCGAGCCGGAGCCATGCGACGGGGAGCGGGTCCTGCTCCTCTCCCATGTCGAAAGAGGTTTCTCCATGCCCCCTCATCCATTCTTTAGAGGGTTCTTGAATTTCTTTGGCGCTCAGCTGCATCATTTCCCACCGAATACCATCGCGTACTAGTCGTCATTCGTAACTTTGTGCGAGTGCTTCATGGGGTGTCCTCCCCACTAGGGACTCTTTAAGCACATTTTTATGGTTAGATCTCAGACGTTGAAGAAAGCGGACCCGTCGGATGGAAAAACCCATGTGCTGCAGTTGTGTGGGGGTTTGGGGCTTCAAAAGAGAGCGCAACATTCTCTCCCTGCCATGACTTTCCCTGAATCCGTTAGAGGCTAGCAGTCGACATGGTTCTATTGCAAGGACGCAGCTTCACCCAACATGTCGACTGGCCTTCCCCCCTACACATCTGACCGCCCAGCTACCCCCAAGTCCTTACAGGTGACTGAAGAGGAACATGATCAGGTGGCGACCTTGGTGGACACCATGGTGAAATTGGTCCGGGGTGTGAGTGACTGGGTTGGATCTGTTGGAGACTTTTCTCAGTCGACGGATTCAGCCTCTCCAAGCCAGAGATCACACCATGTGGCATTATGCAGGCCCAGAGGACTCGACCAGGATGCATCTATAGGAGGTTCCGCGAAAGACTGTCGAGCAGTGGCTTTGCAGTATCACCGGGGCATGCGACAACCCCGTGGGAGCCAAGAGGATCCTCCCTTCCTCAACCGAGAACCCGCCGAAGAATCTTGTAAGTTGTACTTTGTCGACTAAAGTACTTGTGTTGTCGAGTGATATACATTGATTTTTAGACTGACTTCCTTGTTGGAATTATGCAGGAATGGACAAACTTGCACTCGCCAGTTCCCAATGGCAATCAATCTGAAGATGGCGTAGTGAGCGAATGTGGCAGTGTGGACGGCGACGGTCCCTCTGACTCTGAGGACAAATATGAAGACTCTGACGAAGAAGAAGAAGAAGTCGAGTCACCTCCCCGGCGCGAAGGCCGCACCAAGTCCCGCCAGGATTCGGCAGCTATTGAGGACAGGGCTCCGGGCCCTTGTGAGAAGAACCTGAAGCGGAGTCGCCCTTCAACTGTTGAGTCGAGTGAGAGACTAGCCAAGCAGCCCAAGCAAATCACGACCAAACCTTGCAAGGCTCTGCCTCGCATGAGGATGACCGTACCTTTCGTCTCCATGTAAGTATTTATTTTCGAATTCTTTCTGTTGATTGTGGCCTTGAGTTGTAGCTAACTGAGTGCTATTCGATCCGTCAGAGCCGCTACGTCTGTAACCTCGCCTCATCGAGATGGAGGGGATGCGATGGACATTGACACTACTGATGCTACCACTTCTCATAGAGGTTAATAAGTTCTTGATTCATCCGAATGGGATTCGTCACTTGCAAAAGTTAACACTGTCGGTTGATGTTGCAGAGATCATCCAGCTGGAAGACAACGAGGAACACCTAGACACTTCGCGCACCCGCACCCGAAGAGCTTCATCAGCGTAGATGCGTTAGTGTTTGACTGCGGAGTCCTCCCAGGGGATAGGTGACTCGACACAAATCAGAGCTGAACCTGCAGTACCTCTGTCAAATGCCCCTCTAGCTGTCTCGACCATCGTGACATCGACTCCAATCGGACCTGCTCACACTGCTTCAGCTGCCACAGCAACTATGCCGATCCCGCCTATGACGGCTTTCCCTCTGCATCGTGTCCTGAAAGATCAAACCAGAGCTGCGAAGGAGGCTATGATCCAGGCAGAGCAGATAATGCTGCGAACCAAGGAGGCATACGAGGCCAGCAAGCTGGCTTACGATGTCAGCGCAGCCTTCCACACCAATGTCCGAGTAAGTTCGATTGTAAGTACATTTACAATTGAATTCTTGTCTTTTCTTGACTATACGCCCAGTGGGTTCTTATTGTCCACTCGTAGAATGTTTGAAATTTGTCCACTCGAATAGGTCGAGTCGTAGTCGAGTTGGATTTGGATCGATAGTATGCGTGGTACTAGAGTCACTCGACATGTCGAGTGCATTTTTTCTGACGAGTTACTCAACGGATCGAGAGTTAACCATCTCAATGGGGGCACTCTGAGTGCACCCACTGGGTGTAGTCCCCGAGACCACTGTCGAATGCTTGCGTCGGCAGGGGTCTTAGAGCTTGTCGTATGCTTGATACGTTTACCCTTAGTCGCACCACTCCGCAGTTATGCTATAGGCTTCATGGACATCATTGATAAACCATGATATGATGCTACATAAGGATAGACTACACTTCTTAGAGTGGCGGATATTCCAATGATGGATGTTTTTGCCACTCGACTGATCGAGAGTTGGCAGATCCAGTGGGGGCACACTAAGTGCACCCACTGGGTGTAGTCCCCGAGACCGCTGTCGAGTGCTTGCACCGCCAGGGGTCTTAGAGTTTATTGTATACGGGATACATTTCTCCTTGGATCACACCACTCCGAAGCTACCTTGTAGGTTTCATGGATATTATTGACAAACCATGATATGACACTACATACGGATAGATTGAACTTCACAAAGCAGGGAGGCGCGTCACCCGACAGGTCGAGTGACGGGTGAATGTTCTCATAGGGCTGACCTTGTCCAATGTTTTAGTAACCAGTGGGGGAACACTAAGTGCACCCACTGGGTGTAGTCCCCGAGGCTACTGTTAATCGCAGACGATAAGCAGTAGTCTTGAAAACTTGTCGTACGCGGAGTACTGGAGTCACTCGACATGTCGAGTGCATTTTTTCTAACGAGTTACTCGATAGGTCAAGTGTTAACCGTATCAGTGGGGGCACTCTAAGTTCACCCACTGGGTGTAGTCCTCGAGACCGCTATCGAGTGCTTGCACTGGCAGGGGTCTTAATGGAGACAACTTTTAATTTGTTTACGGCGCGTGGAGCGCCAGGGCCACTCAACATGTCGAGTGGACTTTTTGCTTGAATTCTTCTTCCCCTGGACGTGGGCTTCATGGACATCATAGGTCAACCATTATATGATGCTGTTCCAGGATAGTAAGACAGTCATTTGACAGTATTCATAACCCAGTCAACCGTCCTTGGCATTATTTGCCGATTGAATTTCTTTCTTTTGTTGGTTTCAGAGGGCTTGCGAACTTGGGACGCAGTACAAGGATCTGGAGGATGAGAGGAACTGGCTGCGTGTTGATCTGGAAGCCTCCAACAATGCTCTGGAGTGAGCGCGTGCTGAGCTGAAGTCTCTGGGAGGTAATTACTGTTGACTTTCTGCATTCCTATCTTCACTTTTCATGTTTTGAACCAAGTGTTCTCACTCGAACAGACGTGTGCAATGAAAATCGTCGACTCCAAGCGTGACACAACAATGTTGTTTCTTTAGATTCCATGAAGAAGGCACTGGAGGAGAAGGACAAAACACTCGCCGACGCCCAATGGGTGGCCAGGGACAAGACCGAAGCTACAGATCGGAAGCTGGCGGCCGCCAAGAAACTGGAGGAGGACAATGCAAAGCTGAAGTAGGAGTGCATGGACCTCGTCAAAAGGGCCGAGCAGCTGAACAAAAGGAGCAACAGCCTGGACAAGCACGTGGGCGAATTCTCGAGGAAGATGTATATCCTACTCGATGGTGAGTGTTTCTTGTCGACTGAAGTTTGTAAAATCTTTGAAGGTCATAGCTCACCGATTCTCCTCCCACTCCAACTCTTCAACAGAATTCTGCCAAGACTTCGAGAAGGAGACAAAGGAGGTTGAGCCCAATCTAGATCCCACTAAGTCACCTATCGCAGACGCAGTGGCCATGAACATGCTCAGACTCAATTGCCGGCTCCAGGGCGTCCAGGCATATCTTGTCCGACTGAAATCTGCAATGGAGAGAATTGATAAGGAGCTATGGCCTGAGGACACCCTTCAGCTCGACCTCAACTCCATGATGGCTTGCCTGAACGAACTTCCAAGTCGAGTGCAGGCCTAGAAGAAATCTGCTGCTCCTTGCGGGGCTGACGTGGCGTTATCACTCGTCAGGGTCCATTGCAGGGACGTGAGGGAAGAGAAGATGAAGGAGCTCCGGGTGGTTAACACAAAGAAACTCCAGTTTGAGGACTTCATGGAAACCTTCATTCAAGCAGCCACCAGAATCGCTGACGGCATCGACTTGGACACTTTTGTCGAGCCAGCCAGCCCGTCAGATGCTTAAAAATTGGTCTTTGGAAGAAATACTTTTATTCGCCTCGGTATGCCGAGTGGAATTGTATCCCTTAAAACTTTATTCAGGCCTTAGGCCTGAGCACATTTGCTTCTTTACGAAATGTTTATCCATGATTTAACCTTTGGATTTTATTCGTATTTGGCTTTCAATCGTCTGTTCGACTGAGTTTGTTTTTAGGCTTAGGCGAAAACATGTTCGCAGCTAAGCCCCCGAGTGTGAGGATTGCTCACCACTCGACAGGGTGTTTAACTTAGGCGAAACGTGTTCGCAGCTAAGCCCCCAAGTGTGAGGATTGCTCATCACTCGGAGTAGTTTAGAACTTAGGCGAAATGTGTTCGCAGCTAAGCCCCCGAGTGTGAGGATTTCTCATCACTTGGAGTAGTTTAGAACTGCGGCGAATGTCGATTCGCAACTAAGCTGTCGAGTGAATGGACTGCTGTCCACCCGACAAGGTTTTTAACTTAGGCAAAACTTATTCGCAGCTAAGCCCCTGAGTGTGAGGATTGCTCACCACTCGACAGTGTTTTGAACTTAGGCGAAACGTGTTCGTAGCTAAGCCCCCGAGTGTGAGGATTGCTCACCACTCGATAGGGTTTTTAACTTAGGTGAAACGTGTTCGCAGCTAAGCCCCCGAGTGTGAGGGTTGCTCATCACTCGGAGTATTCCCAAGAATGAAACTAATGATTGGAACCGACAATATATATTGCAAAAATGTGAATTGCATTGATGAAGCATTCTTATTACATCAGAGGATTCTTCTGTCTCAAGTATAAAAACACCGGAGTTGATCTGCATTCCAGGCTCGTGGCTCGTCTATCTGCTTCATGAGATTGTACAGATGATAGGCTCCGTTGTTTAGCACCTTAGTGACGACGAAAGGACCTTCCCATGCAAGAGAAAGCTTGTGAGGTCGGTGTTGATTCACTCGAAGCACCAAGTATCCCTCATGAAACGACCGACTCTTGACATTCTTCGCATGGAAGCGTCACAGGTCCTGCTGATAGTAAGTAGTCCGGATCAAAGCCATCTCTCGTTCCTCCTCCAGAAGATCTACACTGTCCTGTCTAGCCTGTTCAGCTTCAGCCTCAGAATACAGCTCCACTCGAGGAGCACTATGGAACAAGTCACTTGGCAATACAACTTCAGCACCATAGACCAGGAAGAAAGGAGTCCGTCCAGTCGACCGATTTGGAGTAGTTCTCAGGGCCCATAACACATACGGCAGCTTAGTTACCTAGGCACCAGCGGCATGATCCAGGTCACGCATGATATGAGGCTTAAGACCTTGCAAGATGAGCCTGTTAGCTCGCTTGACTTGCCCATTGGTTTGCGGGTGAGCGACAGATGCATAATCTACCCGAGTTCCCTAGGAGTTGCAGAAGTTCCTGAATTCTTCTGAGTCAAAATTAGTGTCATTGTTTGTGATGATGCTATGTGGAATGTTGTATCAATAAATTATCTCCCTCATGAATGTGACTACCGTGCGGGAGTTCAGCTTCTTGATTGGCTTGGCTTCTATCCACTTGGTGAATTTGTCGACTACTACCAACAAGTGAGTGAATCCTCCTTTTCCGGGTCGAAAGGGGCCAACCATGTCGAGTCCCCAAATAGCAAACGTCCAGGCAAGAGGAATTGTCTTCAGAGCAGATGTCGGCTTGTGTGACAAGTTTGCATAGAACTGGCAACCATCACAATGATCAATGATGTCTTTAGCCATCTCATTAGCTCGTGGTCAGTAAAAACCAGCTCGGTATGCTTTAGCGACAATTGTCCTTAAGGATGCATGGTGGCCGCAAGTTCCCGAGTGAATCTCATCTAGAATCATTCGACCTTCCTCGAGGGAAATGCAGCGCTATGTAACACCAGTCGCACTCTCTCTGAACAGCTGATATCCCATCATAGTGAAAGCCTTGGACCTGCGCACAATCTGTCGAACCTCTATTTCATCTTCAGGGAGCTCTTGTCTAAGGATATAAGCAATGTAAGGCATAGTCCAATCGGGAGTGATAACCAGAATCTCCATGACCAGGTCAATCACTGCAGGGACATCGACTTATGTCGGGTCAATGAAACTCAAAGCTTGTGGGGGATCTTCGATGAAAGGATCTTCTTGAATCGAAGGAGTGTGCAAGTGCTCCAAAAACACACGCTGGGGACAGGTCGTCGAGTGGAACCAATCTTGGATAGCTCATCGGCCACTTGATTTTTCAGTCGGGGAACAAGATGAAGTTCCAGGCCTTCGAATTTCTTCTCCAACTTTCGGACTGCATTGCAGTATCCAGTCATAGAGGGGTTTCGAACATCTCACCCTTTCATCACTTGATTCACCACCAGATCTGAGTCGCCATAAACCATCAGCCGCTTGATGCCGAGTGAGATAGCCATGCGCAACCCATACAAAAGTGCTTCATACTCTGCCTCATTGTTGGAGGAATCGAAGTAAATTTGCAAGACATAGCTGAGCTTGTCGCCCCTGGGAGATATCAAGACAACACCAGCACCGGACCCATTCAACATTTTGGAGCCGTCAAAGAAGATTGTCCAATGCGTCGAGTGAACTTGGATAGGTTGTTGCTGGTTAATCCATTCGGTCATGAAATCTGCCAATGCTTGGGACTTGATTGCTTTTTTGGCTTCGAATCTGATGTCAAAGTGTCCAACCTTGATTGACCATTTAGCCACTCGACCTGATGCGTCTCGATTATTGAAAATCTTGGACAAAGGAGCATCACTAACGACTGAAATCGAGTGGTCTTGGAAATAATGTGCCACCTTCTTCGCTGATAGGTAAATACCATAAACCAGCTTCTAATAGTGTGGATATCTTTGCTTTGAAGGGGACAAAACTTCCGAGACATAACAGACCGGCCGCTGGACTTTATAAGATTTACCCTCCTCTTCCCGCTCGACAGTTAGCACTGTACTGACGACCTGATTTGTGGTCGCGATGTACAGGAGCAAGGGCTCTTTGCTGGCAGGAGCGGCAAGCACCGGCTGTGTGGAGAGTAGGGCTTTGAGCTCAACAAACGCTGCTTCGGCTTCGGGAGTCCACTTGAACTTGTCGGACTTCTTCATCAATTGATATAAAGGTAGAGCCTTCTCACCAGGACGAGAAATGAATCGACTCAATGCTGCTAAGCAACCTATGAGCTTCTGAACATTGTGCACTTGCACGGGAGTCTTCATACGGGTAATGGCGCTGATCTTTTCAGGGTTGACATCAATTCCTCGCTCAGAAACGAGAAAACCGAGTAACTTGTCGCCAGGGACGCCAAAAGTACATTTGGCCAGATTCAGCTTTATGTCGAATCGCCTCAGATTGGCGAATGTCTCGGCCAAGTCAGCCAGCAGGTCGGAACCTTTGCAGGACTTGACCACTATATCGTCCATGTACGCCTCGACATTCCGAGGGATTTGGTCGAGTAAACATTTCTGAATCATACGCATAAAAGTAGCGTCGGCATTCTTGAGACCAAAAGGTTAGTGATGTAACAAAAACACCCGAATGGGGTGATGAAGGTTGTCTTTATTTCATCTGGGCCATACAGACGGATCTGATGGTACCCAGAGTAAGCATCCAAAAATGATAAACGCTCACACCCCGCGATCGAGTCAACAATTTGATCTATGCGGGGGAGCGAAAAATGATCTTTTCGGCACACCTTATTGAGATGTTTGAAGTCAATGCACATGCACAACGACTTATCTTTCTTTGGCACCATCACAACATTCGAGAGCCACTCGGAGTGGTAAATCTCCCGAATGAACTTGGCTTGCAAGAGACGGGCCACTTCTTCTCCAATTGCCTTGCGCTTCTCTGCCGTTGAGCGACGCAAATGCTCCCTAATGGGTTTGGCTTTCGGATCCACTCACAGACGGTGCCCAGCCAGCTCCCTGGGAATCCCCGGCATGTCAGCAGGCTTCCATGCAAAGATATCCCAGTTCTCATGGAGGAACTGGATGAGCTCGTCTTCCTATTTACTGTCGAGTGTTGATGAGATATTCGTCGGGGCAACAGTATCCGTCGGGTGGATGTGTACCTTCTTCACTTCCCCTGCTGACTGAAATGCCGACTTGGAAGCCGGCTTCTTTGCGCGGAGCAAATCAGTAGGGTCAACGGGTTTCTTGTACTCCTCCAACTCAACCATGGACATCTGGTGATCGGCGATCTTGAAGCCTTGCTGGAGGCATTCTTCGTCCCGCTGTCGATTGCCAGTGACCATCATCACGCCCTTAGGGCCTGGCATCTTCAACTTGAGATACACGTAACATGGTCAGGCCATGAAATGTGCATACGCGGGTTGACCCAAAATGGCATGGTAGGCATTCTGAAAATCCACGACTTCAAATGTCAACTTTTCTTTTCGGAATTTTTTGTCATTCCCGAATGTCACATCCAATGCTATCTGGCCGAGTGACTTGGCCTTCTTTCCTGGGATGACCCCGTGAAACTGCATGTTGCTTTCACTCAGACGGGACATCGGAATGCCCATTCCTTTCAGGGTATCCGCATCGAGAATGTTCAGGCCGCTGACACCGTCCATGAGGACCTTTCTAAGTCGAGTCCCCCCACCATCGGATCAACTACCAGAGCCTGTCGACAAGGAGTGGCCACATGAGCACGAGGGTTTTTCTGGTCAAATGTGATAGCATATTGGGACCACTTGAGGTAGGTGGGGGTATCTGGTACAACCATTTTATTTCTCTGTTGATGACTTTCAGCCGGCTCTTGCTCTTGACATCAGCAAAGATCACCAGTGTAGCAGTGACATCCGGGAATGTTTCTTTATCTTCATCTTCATCTCCCTTCTCAGGAGATTTATCATTCAGCGGGTCACCCTTGAATTGCTGGATAAGGGTCCGACACTATCGAGTGGTGTGCTTGGGCAAAATCAGATTGCCTTCCGCATCTTTCCTCGTGTGAATTACACACGGCTGATCCATGATATCAGTTCCTGACTGATTTTCCCCTTTCTTGGGGCATACTGTGCTTTAGCTTTGCCCTTGTTCTTTGACTGAGTTGCCAGTGCTGCCGCTTCTGCTTGAACCGGATCTTCAGCTTTTCGCTTATATTTCCAATTGTTATTGCCACCAACCTCATTGACGACTGTCTTTCCTTTGCCGCTATGGAGGCGGTCTTATTCCTCACCATTGGCATACCGAGTGGCGATTTCCATCATCTTGCCGAGTGAAATATCACCCGTTCGCCCAAACTTCAGATATAGCTCTCTGTATCTCACAGCGGCCTTAACCGCACAAACAGCCTGGTGTTTCGACACATTCTCCACTGTATGATGCAGAGTGGACCATCGCTGAATATAATCTCTCGAAGTTTCATTGGGCTTCTGGACATAGTGTTGTAAGTCGGCCAGACCTATCGGGCGCTTGCAGGTGCCCTCAAAGGTTCGGACAAACACTCGGGCAAGATCCTCCCAGCAATGTATACTAGAAGGAGCCAAACGATTCAGCAAAGCTCGAGCTGAACCATCTAACATCAAGGATAGGTGCTTCATTGCAACATTGTCATTTCCGCCACCAATTTGCACAGCCACTCAGTAATCTAACCAAGTCTCTAGCTTTGTTTCGCCAGTAAACTTTCCGATCCCGGCCGCCAACCTAAAGTTGGGGGGAATCTCTGCAGAACGTATGGCTTTGCTGAAACACTCAGGACCAGAAACCACAGCTGAGCTACCACTCGGAAAATCTCTGTCGTGTCCTTCCATGTGGGCTCTACCCCTGTCAATCCGCTTCTGAACGAGGAGGTCGCGGGCGTCAAAACCCACATTCCGCTCATCACCGAAGGAGCACCTATCGTCCTAGCATCAGGGCGCGTACGGACCACTCCGCGGAGGAGTGGGCACTCAATGGTGGTCTTCGCGGTGAAACTGATCTCTGACCTGCTCTTCACAGAAACCTCTGCCCCGACGGTGCAAGGGTGATCCAGGGCTGTGTGTCGACTGAACGGTCTCTGCCCTGGGTGAATTGCTATGTATCCTGTTGCGGGACTGAGAAACTACTGAATTCTGACGCTGCGCTGCATCTAGCAGTGCTCTGATCTGCATCAACCCTCTTCCAGCCTCTAACCGGGACAGCTGGATGGAATCTGCTATCCTAGCAGCAACAACAACATTTAACACATGAGTTCGATATACCTCAATGTCATCGTGAGATCCAGTCAGAAACAGTTGTCGCTAACATCGACTGGGGCATGGCGGGCGTTGGCGAGTACGCTCATCAAGTTTTGCCTGGAGTTCTTCCAGACGAATGCGCGCGGCCTCCAAAGCTTGAGCCTCGGCAGTCACGCCGATGATGGGAGTATGAAGAACCTCCTCCTCACGGCGCGGTTGCTCATTCGACGGCCAGCCAGCCTTGCGCCTGCCACGGCCAAAGCCAGGCAGTCAACTCTGATGAGAGCCCGCCATCAAGACCTCCGCCGTGGGATCGCGGCTTTCGCACTCGGAAGGCATGTCGAATGGATCGGAATCTGACTCGAACACGCCTTGCATGGACTCGGCGGGCTCGAGTGCTGCAATCTGCAGAGAAGTTTGACGCGCCAGTGCGTGTTTGACCCAGCGCTAGAGTAGTGAGCAGCCGGACCGCTTGCGACCACAAACAATGAGGGGAGCCGGCGTGTAAGGAGTCGAAGGCTGACGCAGCAACACGCCGCAAGAACTCGCGCGGAAGTGCACGGCCCTGCGGACCGGGAGCGCCTCGACATCGAGAGGCTCTTCCTGGAGCCATGCCGAATCGTCGGCGATGAAGGTGAGCGCTCCGAAACGGATCTCGTGACCCAGAGCAAAAACACCGCCGGAAGACATGTCGAAGGATGAAAAATGCAACCTTGCCAGAAGTCGCTTAGACGCCTGCCCCATGGTGGGCGCCAACTGTCGTGGGAACGAGCCTGACAGTAGATGGTACGGGTACGTAAGGAGAGGGCAGAGTCCTAGCTACGGCGAGGGTGTACACACGAATGTATGAGTTCAGGCCCCTCTCGTGGAGGTAACAACCCTACGTCTCAGTGTTCAGGAGCTTATATCGTGTGGAATATAGATATTACAATGGTTGAGAACCCTTGTGTAGGAGGGGAGGGGCAGCTTGTATAGAGTTCGCTGCCCCTCATAATCACCGAGCATCTAAGGGTCCGATCGTGGGATTAAAGTCTGCCGTTACTGGTAACGTACGTAATAAAAGCTATAAATGATGATTGAACCAACGTCTTCCCGTTGGGCTCTAGATGATGGCTCCTGGTCTTCTGGCGTCGAGTGAGAACAAGGTCTTCCGAGTGACACGCGACTGCCGAGTGAAAGAAGGAGTCTCCAAGTGGATAGCCTGTCGAGTGACTTTGAACGTCTCCTAGAATCCAGTCGGGAGTTTGTGCTTGATCTTCAAGTCCTCCAATGTAGTGTCCTTAGGTAGGGTATGTAGGCCTTTCCTAGGACCCTACCCTAGGTACATATCCTCGTCACTAGACTTGACTCCATTCATCATGATATCACTCTTTACCAAATGGACATTAAAAGTGCCTTTTTAAATGATGAAATTGAGGAGGAAGTCTATGTAAAATAACCTCCTAGATTTTTCAACCCTAAGAAACCTAATCATGTCTATAAACTTCACAAAGCTCACTATGGTCTTAAATAAGCCCCTCGATCTTGGTACAAATGCTAAACGAAGTTTCTTATAGAAAAGGGTTTTCAAATTGGTAAAATTAATTCAACTTTATTCACTAAAAGGGTTAATGGTGAATTATTTGTATGCCAAATTTATGTGGATGATATTATATTTGGATCTAGTAACCCTCATTTTAGTGAGAAATTTGGAAGGTTGGTGTGTGAGACATATGAGATGTGAGCTGAAATTTTACCTTGGTTTGCAAATTAAGCAAATGAGAGACCGTACATTTGTCTCTCAAACCAAGTATACCAAGGACTTGTTTAAAAAGTTCAACATGCAATAATGCAAAGGTATGAAAAAACCCATGCCTACTAGTGGATATGTTGACCTCACTAAGGAGGACAGACCGGTTAATCGAAAATTTTATCATGTGCCTCATGTCTCGATATCATGCTAAGTGTGTGCATGTGTGCCCGATATCAAGCGGCGCCTAAAGAGTGTCATATTAAGGCCATGAAAAGAATTTTGAGATACTTGATACATACACCAAAATTTGGCATTTGGTATCCTAAAGGATCTTCGTTTGACCTTATTGGCTATTCTAGCTCGAACTATGCCGAAGATAAGGTTGATAGGATATCTATTTCGGGTACTTGTCAATTTCTTGGGAGATCTCTTGTGTCTTGGTCCTCCAAGAAACAAAACTCAATATCCCTATCTACCGCAAAAGCGGAATACATTGACACCGTATCATGTTGTACGCAATTACTATGGATGACCCAAACTCTTAAGGACTATGGAATACATGTGAAACATGTTCCATTTATCTGTGATAATTAGGGTTCTATCAAGATTGCACACAATCCCGTGCAACATTATCGAACTAAGCATATTCAAGTTCGTCATCATTTCATTCGTGATCATGTTTCCAAAGGGAATACCAATCTCAAACATGTTCGTAACGACAAGCAGTTGGCGGATATCTTCACAAAACTGCTTGATGATAAAGTGTTTTGTCACTTGAGGAGTGAGTTGAACATCATATATGCTTCAAACCAGTTCTAGAGACTCACACGGATGCATGCAAGGGCATGAGTTTACATGAGCACTCTTTGATACAATTAACAGGATATTATCCCATATCTTGGAGAACTATGCTCCCTTGTATTGCAACTAACATTCTGTAGGTACTTGGATGGACTACACTCTACAAGATTTTTATCAACTGAAACTCTTAAGCAATCTTGGCATGGACAACTATCAACAATTATCCATTGTGTTGAAGCAATAGAACAATACAAACTATATCCTTGACAATCATTGACTCAAAACCTCACTCTTGTCACTTTGGATATATCCATGTTATTCATTGCATGACTAACCCATGTAGGAGGATTCACTTCAAACAAAGAAGGATTGCTCCAAACTCCAAAACTTGAGAATCCACAACAAGTCCACCTACATGCTTTCGTCATCAACATCATCCAAAGGTATGTAATCATCTCCTTGAGAAATCTCTACTCCAAGTCATGGCTCAAACCATCTCAAGTGATATGAAGACATGAAAATGCTTAAATCAAAAATTGTAACCACGTTTGAGCTTAGCGATGAGTAGGACCTATGATGAAGTGTTCTCACTTGACTCCTAAGTTAATATACT
This sequence comes from Hordeum marinum, assembly GCA_022496015.1. Classification (NCBI taxonomy): domain Eukaryota; kingdom Viridiplantae; phylum Streptophyta; class Magnoliopsida; order Poales; family Poaceae; genus Hordeum; species Hordeum marinum. The sequence continues at coordinate 212,702,344 of CM039678.1, forward strand.
CTAATATAGGTGACTAGTCGTTGACCATCATCTTGATGAAGTTTCTTGGTTGGTTCATCTTTTAGTTGCATATTTTTCTTGGTAACAATCAATCTCCATCTAGTTGAAACTTCCTTGCAAATCTTATTGAAAATTCCTTGTAAATCTTATTAAAAATTCCTTGAAAAACTTATTGAAAATTTCTTGCAAATATTATTAAAAATTCCTTGCAAGTTTTATCCATATTCCCTGAAAAATTCATTGTCAAAATCGGCTAAGTGTGCCTGTGCCAAGTTTCTGTTTGCATATTGGAATCTCTGATTGAAAGAATTCAGCATCACCGATATAGAAACTATGTTGCAAAATGCTTCCTCGGTACAACCGATGTGAATTTCCTTGGTGCCACCGAATTACCTTAGAGACTTAAATCCAGTTTCGGTCCCTTCGACCCATCCTCACTCAAAGTCACCAATTTTGTTATTGCTAGAGTTCTTTGCCATATTTTTTATCTAGCTCTGCTCCATGACCCTTCTCTCCAGGATCCCTTACCCTCTGGCCCTTCTTGGAAATTGATGCCAAAGGGGGAGAAATATCAAACATTAAGAATATAAAGAGGGAGAATATATTAAGGGGGAGAGATCAAATCAACTAGTAAAGAAAGGAGAGAGATTATGTGCTTTGTGGTTCTAAAGGGACAATCATATTTTTGTTGTTTATGATCATTATACATGATCTTTTAATTTAGACTTATCTCACCCTACCCGCTCCCTATACCTACATGCTAAGATTCAGGGGGAAAGGTAAGAGAAGAAATTTCCATAGTCAAGGGAGAAAGTTCTATTGAAACCTTCTTGAAAATCCTTTTTCGAAAACATTTTTTGGGACATGTCGATCTTAAAAGAATACTTCTTCTTCTACATGCCTTACAAATCTTGGTATTCTTGAAACTCTTGCATTTATATGAAAGGAACATTTTGTTGGGGAACATTGCATGGGAAACAAAAAAATCCTACGAGCACCCAAGATCTATCTATGGAGATCAACAACTATGAGAGGGAGAGTGAATCTACATACCCTTGTAGATCGCTAAGCGGGAACCGTTAACAAACACGGTTGATGTAGTCGAACGTCTTCGCGATCCAAATCGCAATTTGTCCCGCGATCCAATGATGACCCGTCCCGATCTAGCGACGAACAAACGACACCTCCGCTTTCAGCACATGTACAGCTCAATGACGTCTCTGCCTTCTTGATCTATTAAGAAAGGGTGGATAAGTAGATGATTTCTCTGGCAGCACGACGGCGTGGTGGTGGTGGTGGTGGAGCAATCTTGGCAAAGCTTTGCCAAGCGCTGCCGCAGATGCATTTTCGATGGAGAAACAGTTCTAGGGAGAGAGAGGGAGAGAGGGTTGCACCTATGCCTTAGGGTGTTGCTACCCTCCCTCTCCCTCTCTATATATAGGAGGAGGGGGTAGATGGGGCACATCCCTAGCCCTTCCTCCAAGGAAGTGGGCGGTGGCCAGGAGGGAGGAGTCCTCCCTCCCCAAGGCACCTCCTAGGTGCCTTCCCCTTTAGGGTTTCCTACCCCCTAGCCACATGGGCCCTTGGGGCTGGCCCAACAATCTTGGATGCCCCCTTACAGCCCGTGCACATACTAGAGGTCGAAGGGACCCTTCCGGACTCCTCCGGAATCTTCTGGAACCTTTTGGAGCTTCCGGGTACAATACCGAAAAAAACCAAAACTTTTCCGGTAGCTAAAATATGACTTCCCATATATAAATATTTACCTCCGGACCTTTCTGGAGCTTCTCGTGAACTTTGGGATCTCATCCGGGACTCCTAACAACCTTCGGTCACCAACATACATAACTCAACAATACCAAATCATCACCAAATGTTAAGTGTGACATGATGTAAATCCACCAACCCAAGTTCGACCATCACGTCAGATGAGGTGGTTTTCAATGGTGAACATCTCTATGTTTATCATATCTACTATATGACTCATGTTTGACCTTTCGGTCTCTTGTGTTCTGAGGCCATGTCTGTACATGCTAGGCTCGTCAAGTTTAACCTGAGTGTTCCGCATGTGCAAAACTGGCTTGCACTCGTTGTATGTGAACGTAGAGTCTATCACACCTGATCATCAGGTGGTGCTTAGAAACGACAAAGTTTCGCAATGGTGCACACTCAGTGAGAACACAAATTTATCTTGAAATTTTAGTGAGGGATCACCTTATAATGCTACTGTCGTGGTTTTGTCACGGCAAGATGTCCTCGTGAGAGAACTTAGGTGTGAGTCCATCGCAACTAGGTGGCGGCTTAAGACGGGTTAGTCGGAATCAAGAAACGCGAGTTTACCTAGGTTTGGACCCTCGGATGGAGCTAAAAGCCTACGTCCTGTTTTGTGTGTATTGAGCATGAGGATGATCTCGATTACAAGGGTGATATATCGCTAGCTCTAGTCTCAAGAGCCTCTAATCTGTCTATCTCTAATGACTTGAACTTGTCCCTTTTGGGCGCCTTACCCTTCCTTATATAGGTTGAAGGGGTTAGTTTACATGTAGAGTCCTACTGGGAGTAGGATTAGGACTAGTCTCTCTTGAATCCTAATCTGGGTCTTGATTCCTTCGTGAGGGAATCCTTCCTCTTCTTGGGACTTCTCTTTGAGTCGGCCCTCCAGACCTCTCCATGAGCCTCCTTGTGCCGGCTTGCACATTGCGCCTTGGGCCTGGTCATCCTGTGACCCGGTAATAGAGGTGACCTATGAGCCGACATACGATGGGCCGGGTCATACCTCCTACCGGGTCACCAATGAGTCGCTAAGCTCGGCTGGGTCACTAGTGAGTCGCCAAGTCCCGGTCGGGGCATACTTCAGGCCGGGTTATACCGCGGGGTAATATCCCCAATAGCTATCATCGTCCTAAGTAAAATAAGTGCATAAAAGGATTAACATCACATGCAAATCATAAATGACATGATATGGCCATGAACTTGTGCTTTTTATCTCCATCTCCAAAGCACTGGGATGATCTCCATCGTCACCGGCATGACACCATGATCTCGATCATCATGATCTCCATCATTGTGTTGCCATCAGGGTTAGCGATAAAGTAAAGCATTACATAGTGCTTAATGATTGACACGCAGGTCATACAATAATTAAAGACAACCCTATGGCTCCTGTCGGTTGCTGTATGCATCGACATGCAAGTCGATATAAACTATTACAAAACATGATCATCTCATACATCAAATATATTTCACCATGTCTTTGGCCATATCATATCATAACATACCCTGCAAAAACAAGTTAGATGTCCTCTACTTTGTTGTTACATATTTTATGTGGCTGCTATGGGTATCTAGCAAGAATGATTTTTAACTACACAAAGACACACCGGTGATATTCAAGTTGCCTTTTAACCTTCTACAAGGACCGCCTCTGTCAAATCCGATTCAACTAAAGTGGGAGAGACAGACACCCGCCAGCCATCTTTATGCAACAAGTTGCATGTCATTCGATGGAACCGGTCTCTCGTACGTGGACGAGTAAGGTTGGTCCGAGCCGCTTCATCCCACAGTACCGCCGAATGAAGATAAGGCTAAGGAGGTAGGTAATCATAACACCAACTCCCACAATCTCTTTTGTGTTCTACTTGTGCATGTTATCTACACATAGACCTAATTCATGATGCCACTGTTGGGGAACGTTGCATGGGAAACAAAAAATTTCCTATGAACACCCAAGATCAATCTATGGAGATCAACAACTACGAGAGGGAGATTGGATCTACATACCCTTGTAGATTGCTAAGCGGGAAGTGTTAAGAAACACAGTTGATGTAGTCGAACGTCTTCGCGATCCAAATTGCAATCCGTCCCGTGATCCAATCACGATCCGTCCTGATCTAGCACCGAACGGACGGCACCTCCACATTCAGCACACATACAGCTCGGTGACGTCTCTGTCTTCTTGATACAGCAAGCAAGGGTGGATAAGTAGATGAGTTCTCCAGCATCACAACAACGTGGTGGCGGTGGTGGTGGAGCAATCTCAACACAGCTTTGCCAAGCGCTGCCATAGATGTGTTTTCGGTGGAGAAACATATCTAGAGACAGAGGGAGGGCTGCACCTATGCCTTAGGGTGTTTCTGTCCTCCTCTCCCTCTTTATATATAGGAGGAGGGGTAGATGGGGCGCATCCCTATCCCTTCCTCCAAGGAAGTGGGCGGCCACCAGGAGGGAGGAGTCCTCCCTCCCCAAGGCACCTCCTAGGTGCCTTCCCCTTTAGGGTTTCCAACCCCCTAGCCGCATGGGCCCTTGGGGCTGTCCCAATAAGGCTTGGACAACCCTTACAACACATGGACGTCCTAGGGTCTAGAGGGACCCTTCCGGGCTCATTCGGAACCTTCTGGAACCTTCCGGAAGCTTCCTGGTACAATACCGGAAAAACTCAAAACTTTTCCGGTAGCCAAAATATGACTTCCCATATATAAATCTTTACCTACGAACCATTTTGGAGATCCTCGTAATGTCTGGGATCTCATCCGGGATACCGAACAACATTCGGTCACCAACATACATAACTCAACAATACCAAACCATCACCGAACGTTAAGTGTGCAAACTCTGCGGGTTCGAGAACTATGTAGACATGACCAAGATAACTCCACGGTCAATAACCAATGGCGGAAACTGGATCCCCATATTGGTTCCTACATATTCAATGAAGATATTTATCGGTCGAACCACGATGTCAAGGATTCAAACAATCCCGTATGCAGTTCCCTTTGTGCATTTGTGTGTTACTTGTCCGAGATTCGATCGTCGGTATCTCCATACCTAGTTCAATCTCATTACTGGCAAGTCTCTTTACTCGTTCTATAACACAAGATCACGTGAATAAATCCTTAGTCATATTGCTTGCAAGCTTCTTGTGTTGCTGTATTACCGAGTGGGCCCAGAGATACCTCTCCGTCATACGGAGTGACAAATCCCAGTCTCGGTCCATGCCAACCCAACAAACACCCTTGGAGATACCTGTAGAGCACCTTTACAGTCACCAAGTTACATGGTGAAGTTTGAATCTTTACACACAAGGTAAACCTACAGTGTTAGTGAATTGCATGATCTCATGGTCATAGGAACAGAAACTTGACATGCACAAAACAATAGCAATAAACTGACGCGATCATATGCTACGTTCATAGTTTGGGTCTTGTACATCACATCATTCTCCTAATGATGTGATCTCATTATCAAATGACAACTCATGTCTATGGCCAGGAAACCTTGACCATCTTTGATCAACGAGCGAGTCTATTAGAGGCTCACTAAGGACACAGTGTTGTCTATGTACTCACACATGTATTTGAGTTTCCAATCAATACAATTCTAGCATGGATAATAAACAATTATCATGAACAAGGAAATATGATAATAGCCAATTTATTTTTACCTCTAGGGCATATTTCCAACACATTTTTGTGCTATCTAACCTTATTTTCTCAAGTATGTCTTCCCTAGTTAAAATGCCTAAGTACTTCAAGGTAAGTATATGCATCCTCTTCATGTTCAGGATGATCTCTTGCTTCTTGCACATATTGTTTGAAAGATACATTCATGAACGTGAACACACTTGATTCACATCGATGTTTGATGCATATAGCCAATTTACATATGACTTACCATGTCCTCTATTCTATGTGTGCTCATGCATTCCAAAAGCAATCATTCTATAAATAAAACTGCACACATGTAAGCGGAGCTTGTTCTAAGCATATGTCTCTCAAAGCTATCATATATTTCATTGCATATTCCATTTGAAGCTTTGATCGTATGTTTTCTTTAATTACCAAAAAAGGGAGATTGAAATCACAAATGCTCCCTTGGAGGTTTTGATAATTAATGACAATATACATTGTCTCTTGGACTAATAGTTTTACCTAGTATATTTCAGGAAAGGCCTGTCTAGTAGATATGGTGAGAACCCCCCCTGGATGCAAAGAAATCCCATTGGCGAAAGCTTCAAGACTCTACATTTTATTTTATGTGATTTGATCACAATTGAGGACATAGGAAAGCCAATACTATCAACAGGGGGATGAGGTACTGATGATGATCCGGTTGCCCAAGTGCTTAGAGATATGCCACCAATAGACTCAATCAAATTCTCACAAAACCATGTGTCCTAAACCCTAAAGTCCATATTCGGTGCCACCAAGTTTTTCGCTTTGGTCCCACCGAGACAGATCGTATGCCAAACCCTAGCACCTCGGTAGAACCGAGATTGCATTCGGTGCAACTGAAATTCAGTGACCAACCTTCTGCGATCGAAATATTTAATTTTGAAACTTCTGAGTTTTATGTTTTAGTGTCACCGAAGTACTGGATTTGCCTAGGTTAAGACGAATTGGTCCCACCGAGATGTTACATTCGGTCTCACAGAAAAGCCAAAAATTAGGGCATTTTGCACTAGTCGGTAGCACAGAGTTTTAACTTTGGTGTCACCGAGTTGGGCAATAACGTTGCAACGGTTGGTTTTTTGGACAAGGCTATAAATACCCCTCCACCCCCTATCACTCATTGAGAGAGCCATCAGAACGAAACTACACTTCCACCATTCATTTTCTTAGAGAGAACCACCTACTCATGCGTTGGGATCAAGGGATTCCACTCCAACCAATAGATTCTTGATTTCTAGCCTCCCCAAGTTGCTTTCCACCTAATCATCCTCTTCTACCAAGCCAAAATCTGTGAAAGAGTGATTTAGTGTTGGGGAGACTATCTTTTGAAGCACAAGGGTAAGGATTTCATCATCAACACAACATCCAATACCTCTTGGATAATGGTGTCTCCTAGATTGGTTAGGTGTCGCTTGGGATCCCCGTAATCATGTGGAGTTGAACCAAGAAGTTTGTAAGGGCAAGGAGATCGCTTACTTCGTGAAGATCTACCCCGAGTGAGGCTAGTCCTTTGTGGACGTAAGCCATGGTGGAATAGGCAAGGTTGCTCCTTCGTGGACCCTTCGTGGATGGATCCCTTCATGGACTCGCGCAACCATTACCCTGTGTGGGCTGAAGTCTCCATCAACGCGGATGTATGATAGAACCACCTATCGAAACCACGCCAAAAATCTCCGTGTCTTCATTGAGTTTGATCTTCCTACTCTACCATCCTTTATGTTTCTTGAAAATGCATGATATTTACATTCAACTACTCTATCTCTAGATTTTTATGTGTAGGACTCATTAGATCTTGATATGAAATATTGTCTTGGTTATGTAGCAGTGCAAATCTTGAACTTATCCTGTGTATTTTTCTTATATATACATTTTGTGGCTACTGATAGCAGGTTAGATGATATCAAATGCATTTCTATGTTTATCGTGACAAGTCCGACTCCCGAATCTAGTGTTAATTGCGGAATGTGCACTATATTTTGGGTTTCTAAGCCAGGCTTTTGGGCTCTAGGTTTTTCATCCAGCCAGGCTCGGGCCTCGAGGATGAGTTATTTTAGTGATTTGGGTCAAGCTCAAGCTTATATTTTGAAGATCGGCCTTTTGCAAGCCTTGCCCGACAAATACCCTGGTTTAAGTGCCAACGCATCATGAGCATGTGTGGGATGGAGGATTATCCAAGGAGGGTATTTATTGTTATATCGTATATGGCGTTGCACATCAGTTACCTAAGGAGGATTGTCAGAGTAATTTGTGTAAGACTTGGATCCGAATTATGCCGGATTGTACTCCCTTTGTGTTGCACTTGGATCTTGCCAAAATGAATGAATAAACACAATCCATTACAAATAATAATACCTTGGTAGCCACCGCCTTCACTCGTAGTCGCCATCTTCTCCCTAAAAATGCTCACGGTTCCTCCGCCTCCCACTAGCGTTGCTGTTGGTCCACCATGTCTCCGGTGGCCCTAGGACAATGGGGGCATGGTGGATCCTGATACGTCCATTTTGCATCATGATTTCCTATTAATATTTATACTATTCTTAGTAATTATTCCACTTTATAATACAATTCTTATGCCTTTTCTATCTTAATTTACAAGGTACATCACAAAGACGGAAACTGTCAGAAACTGGAATTCTGGACCTGAAAACAAAAAAAGGCGGAAAATCCAATGGACTCCAAATGACTAAAACTCCATGGGGATTTTTGTGTGGAATGTATGTGAATTTATGGAGCAAAAATATACCATAGGGGGGGCACCTGAGCCAACAGGGCGCGACTACCCCCCTCAGCGCGCTCTGATGGCTTGGGGCCACCTCCCAGGTGCTCCGGCCTCCCTCTTCTGCTATAAGTTGGGTTTTGACCTAGAAAAAATAAGAAGATACTTTTGGCATGAAGCGCCACCGTCTCAAGGCAGAAACCTAGGCAGAGGCCCCTTTTGCTCTTTGGCAGAGCGATTCTGTCAGGGAAACTTTCCTTCGGGAGGGGGAAATCAAAGCCATCGTCATCACCAATGCTTTCTCCTTTGTGGGAGGACCAACCTTCATTAACATCTTCACCAACACCTCTCATCTCAAGCCCTAGTTCATCTCGTGTATTCAATCTTTGTCTTAAAACCTCAGATTGGTACCTGTGGATTACTAGTAGTGTTGATTACATCTTGTAGTTGATGCTAGTTGGTTTATTTGGTGGAAGCTAATTGTTCAGATCCTTATTCATAAACATTAAACCTATGATCTTGAACATTGTGATGATTTGTGAGTAGTTACTTTTGTTCCTGAGGACATGGGAGAAGTCCTGTTATAAGTAATCATGTGAAGTTGGTATTCATTCGATATTTTGATGATATGTATGTTGTTGCTTCCTTTAGTGGTGTCATGTGAACATCGACTACATGACACTTCACCATACTTGGGCCTAAGTGAAGGCATTGTGGAGTAATAGTAGATGATAGGTTGCTAGAGTGGCAGAAGCTTAAAACCTAGTTTATGCGCTATTTCATAAGGGGATAATTTTGTTGGGAGACGTAGTAGTAAATCAAAATTTTCCTACGTGTCACCAAGATCTATCTATGGAGAAACCAGCAAACGAGTGGGGAGAGATTGGATCTTCATACCTTTGAAGATCGCTAAGCGGAAGCGTTACAAGAACGCGGTTGATGGAGTCGTACTCGCAGCGATTCAGATCGCGGTAGATCCGATCAAGTGCCGAACGGACGGCACCTCCGCGTTCAACACACGTGCAGCCCGGTGACGTCTCCAACACCTTGATCCAGCAAGGAGGAAGGAGAGGTTGGGGAAGGGCTCCAACAGCAGCACGACGGCGTGGTGGTGGTGGAGTAGCAAGGTATTCCGACAGGGCTTCGCCTAAGCGCTGCGGAGGAGGAAGAAGAGAGGTAGGGCTTCGCCGTGAGAGAGAGAGATCAAATCCTGTCTCAAAACATCCAAAACCTCAAGTATATATAGGAGGAGGGACGTGGAGGGCTGGCTTGGCCTCTACTCCAAAGAGGAGATGGCCGGCCGAATTAAAGGGAGAGTCCAGCTCCCACAAGGGAGGTGGATCTCCTCCTTTTAAATCCTTTTTGCCTTATCTCCTTATCTCCAGCCACATGGGCCTTTAGCAAAAGTATTTCCCAGCCCAATAAGGGCTGACACACTTTATCTAACAGCCCATGAAGTCCTCTGGTCGTCACACCCCTCCCGGGGGTCCTCCGGCACCCTCCCGGCACTCCCGGTACACTACCGATGAGCCCGAAAACTTTCCGGTGACCAAAACTGGACTTCCTATATATCAATCTTTACCTCCGGACCATTCCGGAGCTCCTCGTGACGTCCGGGATCTCATCCGGGACTCTGAACAACCTTCGGTAATCACGTATACCTTTTCCCTATAACCCTAGCGTCATCGAACCTTAAGTGTGTAGACCCTACGGGTTCGGGAGACACGTAGACATGACCGAGACACCTCTCCGGTCAATAACCAACAGCGGGATCTGGATACCCATGTTGGCTCCCACGTACTCCACGATGATCTCATCGGATGAACCACGATGTCAAGGATTCAATCAATCCCGTATACAATTCCCTTTGTCTATCGGTATGATACTTGCCCGAGATTCGATCGTCGGTATCCCCATACCTTGTTCAATCTCGTTACTGGCAAGTCTCTTTACTCGTTCCGTAATACATCATCCCGTGGCTAACTCCTTAGTCACATTGAGCTCATTATGATGATGTCTTACCGAGTGGGCCCAGAGATACCTCTCCGTCACACGGAGTGACAAATCCCAGTCTCGATTCGTGCCAACCCAACAGATACTTTCGGAGATACCCGTAGTGCACCTTTATAGCCACCCAGTTACGTTGTGACGTTTTGCACACCCAAAGCATTCCTACGGTATCCGGGAGTTGCACAATCTCATGGTCTAAGGAAACGATACTTGACATTGAAAAGCTTTAGCAAACGAACTACACGATCTTGTGCTATGCTTAGGATTGGGTCTTGTCCATCACATCATTCTCCTAATGATGTGATCCCGTTATCAATGACATCCAATGTCCATGGCCATGAAACCGTGACCATCTATTGATCAACGAGCTAGTCAACTAGAGGCTCACTAGGGACATGTTGTGGTCTATGTATTCACACATGTATTATGGTTTCCGGTTAACACAATTATAGCATGAACAATAGACAATTATCATGAACCATGAAATACAATAATAACCATTTTATTATTGCCTCTAGGGCATATTTCCAACAAATTTGGACCCACACATTTCATAATATGGTTAGATTTATCTTAATTCTTCTTTCGTAGTTGTAGATGCTTTCAAGAGGGGGTAATCATAAGTGGCTTGCTTGTTCAAGTAAGAATGGCACCTTAGCACCGGTCCACCCACATATCAAATTATCAAAGTAACGAACGAGAATCAACTCAACATGATGAACATGACTAGACAGACATTCCCATGTGTCATGCCCAAGATGCGCGCCTATCCATTTTAAGGCACGAGGTCCTCGCAAGGGATAGATGCACATCTTGCCGTTAGCAAGATAGTATCATCACATCATATAATACTGAAAGAGATGAGTATACAAGATTGGCTTACACTCGTCACATGCTAACTTACAATGTCACTCAAATTCATATCATCAAGTTGAACACAGGGTCCGGCTACGGACGAAATCAAACGATAAAACAAATGCAAAGATACTATCAAGCCATCCCAAAGATCACGACCAGGTCCTCTACTCATCTGGATACGTCACATACATCCTGCCTCTTTCCTCTTCATATTCCCACTGGAGCTGGGTAAGATCATCCTACACGAACTCATCTGAACCTGTACCTGGAGTTGTTGTAGTAAACTGTGAGCCACAGAGGACTTAGCTATCATGTGCCCGGGTACCGAGACTATTCCAGCTTAAAGGTTGGGATGGGGTAAGTGTTTAGTTTGCAGCAGCGCTAAGCATTTATGGTGGCTAACTTACGCAACATGAAAATGATATGAGTGCCTACGAAGAACGATCGAATCTAGTATGATCCCTATGAGATCCTGAACACTTACTTACGTCAATCATAACCTCACCGTGTTCTCTCTCGGATCATGTTCACGAGCAGAGACGATCACGGTTACTCACATAGTTGGTGCATTTTAATTAGAGTTTACTTCAAGTTAACTATAACTGGGTGTTAAACAAATATCCAAGTTGCCACATAACCGCGGGCACGGCTTTCCAAAAGATTTAACCCTGCAGGGGTGCTCCAACTAATCCATCACAAATTAACCACACTCCGCGCGAATAGCCTCGACCATGGATCTCACGGTCATCATAGGTAATTCCAAAGGGATTCCAACACCTCGAGAAAACCCGAAGAAAGTCAGACTCCACACGCAAGACACTCGATAAAGGTAAAACAAGTCCAGCAAGACCTTCCGACGTGTTGACGAACCCGATAAGAGCCGCGTATCTCGTTCTCAGGACACGACGGATAAGCGAAGCATACGGTGGCCTGATAGAAATCTCCCGAGTTGCCCCGGGTTGGCCCCGCATGGTGCTCTAGTTTGGACCAACACTCATGAGGAGCACTGGCCCGGGTTGTTGATTAATTATCCACGGGGTTGCAAAGCCCTATGCAAGTTTTATTAAGTTATTAGAAAATGTAGTTACAAAGTTGGGTCTTGCTAGACAAGTTTTAATCTCAACCGAATGAACAAGGGGGTCCCCATAACAACCCCGAGCATGTTAGGAGCGCAAAATATGGAAAACATAACACCGGTAACAAGGAACTAATGGCGGTAACAGCGGAACAAATCACTCAGCAAAAGGCCAAGCCTTCCACCAATACCAAGATATATATGTGCATTAAATTAAACAACATATAATATTGTGATATCCAAATCCATGTTATCACATGGAACAACCTGCACCTGCAACTAAGAATGCTATAAGAGGGGCTGAGCAGCGGTAACTTAGACAATCAAAGGTTTGCTAGGATGTGGAGGTTAGAGGCTGTCATGGTAATTAGGAGGCTGATATCAAGTGGTAGGTAGCACAATTGTAACGATAAGAGCGAGAAACTAGCAAGCAAAAATAGTATCGGGATCCGGGTATGATCATCTTGCCTGTTGGTTCTTCAGCGGAACAAGTAGCAGGATCCTCGTAGTGGTACTCTCCTGGGTCATCGTACTCGGTATCGACAATCGCGTCTACCCAAGAGAAACAGCAAAAATAAACATTTAACCAAGGTGCAATGCACAACCAAGATGATGCATGATTCATTTATGAAGAATTAACATGGCAATCCAAAACTAGTCATGTTTCACATGCAAAGTTTGTTCATTAATGAATTTGGAAAGAACCTCATGTTAAGTTATTTAAACATGCATGATCATGGCAAATATGGATGCATCATGCAAAATCTATATAAATGCATATAATGAACGCAAGAAACGGAGTTACGGTTCTCATGATACGCTCAGGACAAGGTACGGAGGCAAAATCACAAGACCACCAAGCCATGGGCTAATTCTTGGCATTCCAAGGTAGCCACTGGATAGGTGATGAAAAACCAATCACCATAGCCTCAATAATAAATCAATTTCATGGAGCATAGCTTCCACAAGTCACAAAACAATAAAACCCACAATCTGCCACAAAACAGCAACATAGCAACTTCTACAGCTCACAACTTGAGCTTCAGGAACCCTACTGCCACAAACAAGATATGTACAGAACCTACTCAACACCCACATCAACTTGTCAAACTACACAATCAGCAAAGGAGGCACACATCAATAAGCATGAAGCAATCAAGTTGACATAATGAAACAGTTTTCTGGGACTTTGTGAAAATTCCAGTTTTCTGGAATCTGCGATTATAAAGTAGCAAGTTGACAGCAGTAGTTAAATATGCTAGAGAGCTCCTATTGGCATGAAAATTAACAGGATGGTAGAAGGCAATATCTGCTACAAAACACTAGCACTGAGTATGCTCAAATTCACAACACATCACTAGATACCATCCACTCTACATGGCGATTACATAACAGCAGATTCTCAGACATAAATTTTTAGCATGCTGAAACAGAAACATCAAGTAGGCAACTTAACAGCATGGTTCCCACTTATGTGGGTGATTCTCAGGTTAAACAAAAATACCAAGGCATACTAGTTACCAAATACCAGCACTTCCTAGTTGGCACATGTCCCAAATCAAGTATGGATTAAATCATGCAAAAATGACAAAATGGCATCTCAGCTAAAATGATAGATTTATGAACTTGCTCAAAAGTGCAATCTGAGAGTTCCAATGGATTCATTGGCTCTTTCTACCCCAAAACCATGGGTCATACTCATATGCTCATGTGAAACAACAAGGCACAAACAAATAGCTAAACTATCTACTACTATTCATGGCATAACTTACTCTAGATAGGAAATGCACATAAAGGACATAATCATATTGACAATTAGCTAAGAATGGAAAGGAGCTGCAATTCCTACATAGCAAGCATAATCACCAAAGGGGTATGACAAGTGGGAAACCCACTAGTCCCCTACACACACACACCACACACAAGTGCACAAGGCACTTCACTCATGAGACAACTCATGTGTGTGGGTGGTCATCAACCACATATACATACATATATGCCCAATGCATATATGCATGTGCATATGTAGATGATCACACACACACACACACTCAACAACACACACATGTGCATGCACCAACACACACACAAGCATGTGTGCATAGGCACACACACACACACACCACATAACATACACACTAGCACAAGCATATGTGATCCTCACATGCACATACTCACACACTCCTATACACAAAAACCTACACATGCACATATGCTCTCATGCATACACACATACAAGTGCACCACACACCACATATATGTGTATGCCCATATGCACATATACACACACACTAAACGTACATACACACATGACAGGGAAGAAAAATAAATAAAGGAAACACCTCCTGGTATGCAACCACACACATATACATGTCTAGCAAGAAATAAACAAAAGAAATCAAAAGAAAGAAAACAAAACAAATAGCAAAAAAAGGGGGAGTCTGGGCTCGAACCCAGGACCTGATGGTCTTCTCCCCCGCACCCTCACCACTATGCTATGGCTACGAACGTTAACAGAGGGATGCCTCTACATATCTAGTACACACACACACTCTCATATGCTACTCTGACGAAACTAAAGCTGCACGCTGCATGACAGAGCAAACGACGGCGAGCTACGGCTGACCTCGGTGACCAAATGAGCGACGGAGGCCCTGGCTGGACTCACGGCTACTGCGCGCACACGCACACACACTCACAGGCACCCAACACCTGCGAGAACACCACCAGCGATGAAGACAGACGAACACGGCGGCGACTGCACACGGCACTCACGACGGCGACCTAGACATGAAATTGGACGGGGCGGAGCGAAAACGGAACCTCTGCGAGAGCAGGAACCCGACGCCACACCCGGATGCATCAGCTCGATGGTGCACTCGTCGGAGACGAGGTCCGACGACGGCGGAACGCACCTAACGAACACACGCACTTACACGGGGCTAGCAGGCTCGAGAACTAGCGAGGAGGGACGGGGAGCTCACCGGAAGCTGATCACGCAGCCAATCGAGCTCGAGGACGCGCGACGACGGGGAATTGACGCGGTGGAGGAGCTCGGCCGGAGGGGAGGAAGAAGAAGCAGGGAGCGGCCTTGGCGTCCCTCGGGGATGTAGAGGACGTCGAGGAGGAAGATGGTGACGGCGACACGATCCCGACGACCTCCGGCTCGAGAGGCTCGTCGAAGAAGCTCCCGCGGCGGCGAGCACACCTCTGAACCTCACTGCACACACACTCTGAACCCTCTGAACTTTACCTTGCCGGGGATAGGAGATGAGGAGAGGAGGGGGGCGGCGGCGCGAGGAGGGAGAGGAACCCTAGGGGGGATGGCACGCACGCCGAGGGGGCTATATAGGCGATGGGACAGACAGCGACGGCGACGGAAAAGGCGACGGTAACACGCTCTCCTCTCTGAAGACTGACGGCAGAGGCGACGGGAGCAGGTGGATGTCTGCCCACTGCGGGCTGGGCTGCAGGAGAGACAAGGCCCACCTGTCTCTCTCTCTCTCTCAGCCAAAACAGAAAAAGGGGGGGTCCATTTTTATAAAACCAGCCACACTAAATAAATTCCCAGAGCATGTTGAAAGGTTTTTAGAGAAAAACAAAAATACTTTTGAGGAGGTAAAAACATGCTCTGATTAAAAAAATGTCAGGTTGATTTATTGGACAAGTAATTTTATTATTATTGAAAATAGCAGCCCCTGTTTTATTAAAACACAGATACAAACAAACCCCAAACAACAAAAGGAGCACTCCCTAAATTATTAAAATGAATAGGGCTACCTCTTGAACAATTTTAAACAATTTTAGAAACAACTTACCTCTGATCATAAAATTAAAAGAAGAGAGGGGTATTAGAAAGGGGATGTTGAGAAGGAATTAGAGAGGGGAAGAAGAAGAGGTGCACACATGACTCCAACCACACTCAAGCACTAACACCACACAAGACCCACTCACAACCACCACATCATACAAAGGCACATGAAATCCAACATGGCAAGATGAATGAAAATTATGCATGGTGAAATGATGCATGAATGCAAACCACACATGAATGACAAGGTGCAATTCATACATAGCTCATGACACAAGGTTCATACAATGGGGTTACATGCCATAAAAGGAAGGGACATCACTTGGGCTGTCACACCATGTGTCCTCGGGAACGTTTTTCTTCATATAAGAGTACTTTCAGACCTATCCTTTGCTACAAAAAGGATTGGTCCCAACACCATGGGGCCCAACACCTGTCCACAAGGCAACAGGGCGCTGCCACCCCCTGAGCGGCCTCCGGTGTCCCTCTTTTGCTATATGAAGGGTTTGACCTAGAAAAAATAAAGATGATACTTTCGATACAAAGCGCTACCATCTTGAGGCGGAACTTGGGCAGGAGAACTTTTGCTCTCCGACTGAGCGATTTCGTCAAGAAAACTTCCCATCGGGAAGGAAAATCGAAGCCATCATCATCACCAACACCTCCTCAATCGTGGGAGGATTAATCTTCATCAACATCTTCACCAGCACCATCTCATCTCAAAACCTAGTTCATCTCTTGTATTCAAGCTTTGTCTCAAAACCTCAGATTGGTACCTGTGGGTTACTAATAGTGTTGATTACATCTTCTTGTAGTTGATGCTAGTTGGTTTGTTTGGTGGAAGATTATATGTTCAGATCCTTAATGATATTCAATACACCTCTGATCTTGAACATGAATATGAGTTGTGAGTAGTTACTTTTGTTCTCGAGGACATGAGAGAAGTTTTGTTATAAGTAATCATGTGAAGTTGGTATTCTTTCGATATTTTGATGATATATGGTGTTGCTTCCTTTAGTGGTGTCATGTGAACGTTGACTACATGAAACTTTATCATACTTGGGCCTAAGGGAAGGCACTGTGGAGTAATAAGTAGATGATGGGTTGCGAGAGTGACAGAAGTTTAAACCCTAGTTTATAAGTTTTTCTGTAAGGGGCTGATTCGGATCCATATGTTTCATGCTATGGTTATATTTATCTTAATTCTCCTTTCGTAGTTGCGGATGCTTGCGAGAGGGGTTAATCATAAGTGGGTTGTTTGTTCAAGTAAAAACGACACTTAGCACCAGCCCACCCACATATCAAATTATCAAAGTAATGAATGGGAATCAACTAAACATGATAAACGTGACTAGACGGTAATTTCCATGTCTCTTCGAGAACTCTTTGCTTTATATAAGAGAACTTTGATGCTTGTCCTTTACTAAAAAAGGATTGGGCCACCTTGCTGCACCTTTGCTACTATTCTTACTTGTTACTTATTACGAATTATCTTGCTACAAAACTATTTATCATTGTTAGTTACATCACTTGCAGAGAATACCTTGTTGAAAACCGCTTGTCATTTCATTCTGTTCCTCGTTGGGTTCGACATTTTTACTTATCGAAAGGACTACGACTGACCTCTTATACTTGCGAGTTATGAACCCCCCCCCTTGTCCCGGTGGTGCGTCTAGCATCGTCGGAGGCACGTGTGGAGGTGTCTCTCTCGTTGATCTCGTCGTTTTCAGTCGGTGGCTGTTTTTGACGGACCTACTCACATTCAGTCTTCGTTCGTCTACGTTCGTGTGTTTTTTAGGTTGGATCCTTTCGATCTATGCGTCTCTTCATTGGTAACGGTTGATGGTCTAATGTGATGGTCTTATGAAGCTTTAGCACAACGACTTTTTAACTGTCTATCACAACATGTTTTGCTCGGCTCCAACGATGGATGGACGATGATGTCGACACGCCTTCGGCTTGCTACAGTCGTCGTTAGGTGGTCCACAAATCTGAATGTAATTTTTATTATTTCTGTCGTTCATTGTATTGTCATTATTGAAGATGAATAGGTCAGAAGTTTTTCTTAAATATAACAAATTGTTAAATTAAAAAACTATTTTTTGTATATATATATATCATAGAAAAAGGAAAATGATACTTCATAAAAGAGAAAAAGAAAAAGGGAAATGAAATCGGGATAACGTGAGGAATAAACGATCCTGGCGCCAAGAGCTCGCCGCCCCTGCAATGGCGACCACCGCCAACCCCGCCACCGACCTCTTCTCGCGCCTCTCCTTTCGCCGCGCCGTCTCCCCCACCCCACTCCGCCTTCCCTCCCTGCCGACCCCTACGCCGCGCGTCTCCGTCGCCATCGTCGCCCTCCACAAGCGCAACCCCAAGCGCCTCAAGTACGACTCCCAGCGCCAGTTCACGGTACGCCCCATCCCCCAATGCTCTCGCACGTTTTCTACTTCCGGTCCTGGAGATAAAGTAACGGCTCCTTTTCCGGCGACTGGGTTGGCCCGCGCGCGCAAAGAGAGGGGATGGCGGGATGCTGCGGGTGCAGGTGGAACCCTCCGGCGAGGACTTCTGGAAGCTGGATCCCGTCGTGGATCTCATCAACAGCGGCGCCGTCGGCGTCATCCCAACCGACACCGTGTATGCTATGCAATGCTTTCCCTTCACTTGACCTTGTGTTCTTGTCGATCCCCTCGGTGCAACAACCTGACAGCTTATCCCGGGACTGGGCTTGCCATTGGTTAGGGAGCAAGGAAATGCACCGTGCGCACTGCATCTCGCGTTGCAGTTGATGCTCTTTCGTGCAGAGTACCGTGTAAATTGAAGCGCGGTCGGTTGATAACTCGTGTAAACAGCCATTTGAGTATTTGTGCTCGAATCATCTGCATAATGTTCTGATTGCACAGGCAGCTTAATTTGCTGAAGCCGACTTTCGATTACTGATGAGCAAAAGTTTCTTTGTAATGACCATCTCACTGTGTGCGTGTCTGCCCATGTTCTTAGAGATCTAAGCATGTCCTTAAGCTTTCTGATTTTTATTTGGACAATGTGCTTGCTGAACAGAAAAGTTAAATAACACAAATAATAACAAGTTCCATTTTTTACAGCTACTCCATTGTTTGTGATCTAAGTAATAATGACTCTATTGAGCGCCTCCGCAGGTACAGTAATTCATCTGGTTGGTCAGTATAATAATTCTCATTTATTTCGTGTCTTAGACATGAAGTAAACCAACACAGATCTAATTGGCACTATGTGTTTTTTTCTCATACAGAATCAAAGGCATTGTAAATTCAAAGGCAAGATGTGCAAGAGAGCAATAAGTCATCCTTTCTTATGAATCTTACTGTGGAGCAAGGCACAACTACCAACCACACTTTCGTTTGTGCAAATGCACTCTATTCTTATACCAATTTTGAATAATGCAGCCTCTCAGCATCTTGTGCCGCTCGTTGCGAGATATTGATACCTACACAACAGGATTTCCTCAAGGTACCAACCAAGGGCAAGCCAATATTTTCCGTGCTGTCAAGCGTATATTACCAGGACCTGTAAGGATATCTGCTTCTTAATGATTGACCACCATCTTGTACTTCACAAATAACATTGTCTATGCAATCATGTGCAGTACACCTTTATTTTACCCGCGACTAAGGAATTGCCCAAGCAATGCATCAAGCATGGGTCATCTACTAGGTATGCGAAAAGGAGGCAGGTTGGTGTTCGAATGCCAGATGATCTCATATGTCAAGCAATACTGCAAAATCTGGAAGAACCGTTGATCTGCACAAGGTTGGTTGTAGGCTCATATACCTTCAGTTTTCTCTATTTATTTCCTGCTTCTGATGTGTCTTTTAATTATTGTACTCTGTGTTGTGCTGGCATGTACGAGCAGTAAGAGTATTGGGTTATATGCTCTACATGCCTGTCTGTTTTGATCTTCCTACGCGAAGGAGATATTTTGCTTGAGCTTACTTGAAAATCTTTAAGTACTATTCATCTTGTTGTCAGGACTAGTAGTTATTCTCCTCTTTTCCCCCTCTATTTACAGTGTCAAACATCTGGCTGAGGATGAATGGATACTTGATCCAGTAACCATTGCCGATATTTATGAGCCACTGGTATGTTCCCTCTTTTTACCAGTCCATCAGAAATCTGCTTACAGTGACTTCAGAAAGATTTTTTTTGTATAAGCATTGTAAAATTTTGTACTGGTCTGTATTGTTCTCTCGAGTGACAGTTACTTTTCATGTTGAGAATCCCAGGTCATATTTTGAGTTACCACCTCTATCATGCATTATTATTTACAATCAAATGATTGTATGGTGAGTGGTGAATACTACCTGCTCAGGCCTAGGGAACTAAGCAAAAAAGGCATAACTAAACAGAATTGTCGGACAAATGAGAAATGACTCTTACAGTTTTTGGCAAAGGGCATATTAAGCTAATTTTTCTTCTGATATGCATGCATAGGGCCGCCAAATGCATGCAACATTTTGATGGCTGCCATCATGTGGTTAGTTACACAATTACAGAATAGTTAACATCTGTTAGCTGCTTTTACGTGTAGCTGTGTTACTAGTCATTCGTAACACAAGAGTATGTGTGAAATAGATGGCTTCAAGAGCATGACATGCTCAAATGTTCCAAATTTCAGGGACTCGATTTCATCGTTGATGGTGGTGCTAGAATTGCTGATCCATCTACTGTCGTTGACATGACTGGAAGTTATCCTACCATTATTCGTCAGGGAAAGGTATGCAACTGCATATTCGAATGAACTACCATGACCCATGATTCAAAGCTTAACCTCCTGTCTATGAATATATTCCAGTGTATCATAGTGTAGTCCTTGAAAGCCATGAAATCCTGCATTTTATTGATGCTTAGCTAGCAGTTGGATACACCAAAATATGCTGAGCTGTGTCTCAGTCATTTATTTGTATCAGGCCTCTATGTCTCATACTTGACTCCTCCTGTTACATCTTTGATGTCATGCATGATCGTCCAGCCTATGAAGATCCTACTACGATTTAACTGTGCACTTCATATTTCTCTTGATCTAGGGTGCAAAGCTTGATTGGATGGTAACAGGCACAGACCAAGATGCGCAGTGAACCTATTCTCGTAAAGCAGCTTGAAACGTTGCCTGCTAACCTACGCTATGAGTTGTAACTAGGAGTGTTCATGCCAGTTTCCTCCAACAATTGAAAAGAAGTTAATGTCTACTTCGTATGTCAGTTCAAGACCTTTCGTTAAATGCGTTGCACTAGTCATTGTTTTCCCATGGTTTGAAGAAAACTGATTTTGAACACTACCCCAAGTTGTATATACATCTCAGCTGTATGTACACCTCTTCTTTTGCAAGAAAAACTTCTGATATATTCATCAACATCAAACATCATGGCAGTATAAAGAACAGAAGAACCAATAAAAATTACTTGCATGCCTGGAGACTACCTAGCGACGACAATAAGCGCTGGAACTAGAGTGAGCCGAAGGTGTGCCGTCGTCATTGCCTCTTTCTCACCGGAGCCGAGCAAACTTTGTTGTACATTTGGATAGTCGTCGTCATTGCCTCTTTCTCACCGGAGCCGAGCAAACTTTGTTGTACATTTGGATAGTCATTGCAACCGTCACAAATAAGCAATACATCAGAACAACAACTGTCATCGATGAAGAGAAATGTAAATCAAAAGGATCCAATCTATGAACGCACACGACTACAAGCACTGGAGTGAGCCAAAGGCACGACGCTGTCATCGCCTCTTCCTCATCGGAGCTGAGTAAACTTTGTTGTACAGTCGTGTAGTCGTCATGCTAAGTCATGTAGTCATCATGCTAAGCTCCCAAAAAAGCAACACACCAAAACAATAGCCGTCCCCGATAAAAAGAAACATAAATCGAAAGGATCCAATTTCCAAACACACAAACACAAACAAACGAAGACCAGATGAAGAGATGGTTAATGAGTAAGTCTCCATACATATATGCTTGGATTCATAGTAAACTGCAAAAAGGAAAAAACACCACATTTGTGGACCCTAAATAAAAAGACCACCATGTTTCATTTTTTTTGTTGCAAAAACGCACCACCATTGTGTCTGATAGTTTCCGGAAAACACTCATTCTCCATCAGAATAGTTTGAGTGAAAACCTGTGGGTCCATGTGGCAGAGGAGAGACGGGAGGCAGCGTTAGTGGTCAACCTTGTCTCCCCTTGACTTTTCCCCAAACGCAGCCATGTATGGGACACGTTGTGGTTAACCCTTTTTTCTTAATAGAAACAATAGCGGAAATCTCTTTTGGAGCTCGGCCTCTAGTGAGGCCTCCAAATTTAAATTTGAAATTTCATCGAAATTCATATTTTTACATTTCAAAAAATTCTGAAAAAAATACAGATATACATGAAGACATAACACACATGTGTGTAAATTTTCAGTTCAAAATACATTGAAATGAGGGCTATGAAAAAAAAGACAAATCTGAGGTTGTTTAACACATGATACTATTCATCCTCTCAGGGCATGAATTTGTGTTTTTTGTACAGGTGGCAACTCAAGGTATTTCATCATGAATTTTTATACACATGTGGGTTACATCCTTACATACACGTATATATTTTTTTCAGAATTTTTCGAACCATAAAAATTTGAATTTGAAATTTTCAAAAATAAAGACCTCCATGGAGCTCGGCCTCCAAAACGCCTCTCTCAAACAATAGCCAATTATTTAACCATGGGTACCCATCTGTCATTTTCTGTTTTGTGGTTGAGTAGAAGCAATTAGTGTCGGTGCTCAATCCGGCATATCTCGAGGTATGTGTCCTAAGCTAGGCGTCTTGGAGCGATGATAACATGGACACATGATTTTACCCAGATTCGGGTTCTCTCAAAGAGATAATACCCTACATCCTACTTTTGATTGTATTTATATGGATTATGGGGTATAGTAAAGAGTACACGTATCTACCACGAGATTTTGGTCTATGTTGTAATGTAATTATCTTTGACTAGCCTGACCTTGATTTATATAACAGACCGAAAGCCTATGGTTTAGAAGAGTCCTCGTCTTGTGCGTCAACTTTTATGAAATCTTCCTTACATATGTTAAGGGTTGCCTGAAGTGGCCCATTGGTGAACCATCATGGGGGTCCTCGTCCTGGCCCTCCTGGCCGGGAGACAACATGGTGAGTATTACCTAGTACATGACTCCATCAGTAGCCCCATGAACTGGTCTTCACGTTGGGGACGCTCCTTCATTCTTCCAAACCATTCTTCGTCTTCTCTCGTCGGCATTAAAAGCTGGTTCAACAAATCTTCTCATCTTCAACCTTGACGATCACCAAGGTGCATCCGAAGAGTTCACACATCAGGCATCCGAAGAGCCCTTTTAAGTTCTCGGTCTTTATCATTGCCTTGTTATTTTTACGCCACATCTCGGGTTTGAAGTTTTCCCGAGCGATGGTGTCCACTTGCAGCCAAGCTCTAGTGTCTGACTGCATCCGAGGTGTCCATTTACATCCTAGCTCCAACGCCGATCTGCATCCGAGGTGACATAGATTACCTCAGTCTTTAAATAAGTCGAAGGACTTCTGCCGAGCTTAATGCCGGAAAAGTCCTCTGGGGAGCTAGCCACTCGCATATGAGCTTTATGCCGGACTACTTCTGAGATGGTGCACCACCTCGGCCTTGGGCTGCTTTTTGCAGATTTTTTCGATGTAATTTATTCTCTGCCGAGAAGTATAGTCAATAGCCTTCAAGGTGTGTGCTGGCCAAAAATCCAGGATGCACCTCAAGGATAACATAAAATCGTTGATCCCGGTAGTCCTTGACACTCATGTAGATTCGCGAATTCGGACTGAGGATCAATTCATAGCTCGACAACATACTTAGGAATGAAAACGCGGTGCACAATAGCTCTTGAGACTCAAGTTGGGTGAGGTGGACCAACCTGAGGATGGTAATCTCTTCGGAAACCGTTTTGCATTCTGAATTTTTTTTGCATTGAATCGTCAATGCAGTAGCCCCCGAGACATGGTTGGGCCACATGGCCGACCCTAGGGTAATATCTCCTTAGGAATTCGTTTGGTTTGCGTTTGAGTGTATCACCGAGGTACAGCTCGACAGGGAAGATGTCGAACTACGCAGGTCGGAAAAGATTTCCCAAGAAAAATTACCATGCATGACTCCTCGAAGAAAAGGATGTCACACATCCTAAAAAACATAAAAATAGGTTAAAAGTGCATATGCTCGGAAAACCAAAAGGCTCATGTAAAAACTTTACGTCCGAATTGAATCAAGTTTTTTGGTGCCAATCTAAAATTGATCTAAAAAATAATTTGTGCTTCCGTCGTGCTTTAACATGATACATCCAGTCTCTAGACTTCAAGTGGGTTAGCCTTCGGTTTCAATCTCCTTTTCTGAAGGCAGAGTGCTTGTCAAACAAGTCTAGCGAACTAAACTCGGCTGGCTTTAGGGAGAAACTAGACTATCTGTCTATTGACCACGCACTCGTGTAGAAAAAAGAAATAGTAAAAAAAGACTTTGCAATGACTTAGAAAAAATATATTTATTACTCCCTCCGTCCTTCAAAGAGTGTAGTTCCAACTTTGTT
The DNA here is from genome assembly GCA_022496015.1 of Hordeum marinum. NCBI lineage: Eukaryota > Viridiplantae > Streptophyta > Magnoliopsida > Poales > Poaceae > Hordeum > Hordeum marinum. The sequence goes on from CM039678.1 coordinate 212,726,876, forward strand.
GGAGAATCAAACTATCTCAAAGTTTGACCGAGATTGTGCAAAAATATATTATTGTTTGTGAAACCAAATAGGTATATGATGAAAATATATTTTATTATAAATCTAATGTTACTAATTTTATGGCATAAATATTGATTGTATAAATATGGTCAAACATAAAATAAGTTTGACTTTCGAACAAAGTTGGAGGTACAAACTTTAAAGAACAGAGGGAGTATAAAAAGAACACATATACATTTAAGAGCCCTAAGTTAACTTGAGTAAAGGAAGGTCTTTTTAAATGACTTTCTTTAACAAAAATATAGTGTTTGGTTGAACCAAACAAAACTTAAAAAACTGAAAAAGTTTGAGCATGAAAGTAACTTAGTTGGTTAATGTGCTCGATGTTGATGATGCGGTTCGTGCTTGTAGTGGGACGAGCATACCCATCAAACTTTGACAAATCCGACATGGTGCGTAGTCCTCGGTTTAACCGATGTCCCAGTTCCCAAGCCAGTCTCGAGGTGACCGAGCGACGAGCTTCGACTCGATGAAGTGGCGTCGTAGCATGTTCGATGTGGCAAGGCGAAACCCCCAGTCCAACTATCATGACAAAGTTGGTCGGCGGGGCGATGATAAAGCCCCTAGAGCATGTCGATGAAGCGATGGTGAAGCCCTCAGTCTAGCCAAGGGAACGGAGTAGGTCGGTGAGATGACGTCGGAGCCCCCATGTCAGCCGAAGTGTCGAAGTAGGTCGGCGTGGTGGACATCGGCTTGAAGAAGTCACGACGAGGCGATGCTGATGCATGTCAGAATTTTTGATGCGGTTAATACCGACTTGATGAAGTGACCATGCGGCCACGCCGCCACGCCCGAAACGTGCACGCAATCCATGGAGCGATGATGTTGTCTTGATGATCACTTGGCTTGCACAATGCCAAATTCTTGGTCAGCTCGCCAAGGTTATGATCCGATGAGGTTGCCATCAGCTTGGTGAAGCGATGTCGCAGTTGATGCTGGCGCAAGTCGACATCCATGGAGCGATGTGGTCGTACAGGGTTGACACCAGCGCGACATTGAAGATCGCCTCGGAAAAGGTTTAATATTTGTGGGCACATGTTTGAAAACAAAATACGATACCCTTAAAAAATTCCATCAAAAGGATGTGATATACCGTTCATGAAAAAGATGAACTTGGGTTGGACTAATTTTCCTGCAGAAAACAGATCCAAAAATTTATGCACTCTTTGGACTCGTCCTGGAGTTTGAAGTCGGGTCGAGCTGCAATTTTGAGGGTTTTTTATATGGGAATTTCGCAACCGATGAACAGTTGGATCTTTCAAAAGATGTCCGAGATGACTACTGGCCTCCTGGACCTAAACTCGTCGAGATTCCTGTCCAGATTCGATAGGGCTCCGGTATATCGACGATTCCTGGAGATTCTGTCATCGGAACACAATGAAATTTTACAGGATTGTTCAAACTCAATTCCGCGCTATTCCATCGAAGCAATCGTCAAAAAGACACTCGAGAAGGCTGGGATGGCGAGCACGAATCCGTTGTCTTGAAAAAACCGCACGGTCGCCCGAGGGCATTATTGGCATTGAGCCGTGAGCTTCATGGGGCGTAGTTGATGTGGCTGAAGGCACCTGCCTGATCTTGACTATTCGACATGGCGTGTAGTTCTTGGTCTAGCCGGGGTGATGAGTCAAGCCGGCGAAGAAGATGCCAACATCGACGAGGAAGCTCGGTTCTGACGTGTAGCTCACGTTGGAGTCGATCTGAGTTCCCATCGCACCTCAGCCATGACCAGTAGGGACCTATATGGTCCAGAAATGTTGATGCTAAATTCGGCATATCTCGAGATAAGGGTCCTAAGCTAGGCGTCTTGGAGCGATGGTAAGATGGATGGGGGATTTTACCCAGGTTCGAGCTCTCTTGAAGAGATAATACCCTATGGCGTGCTTTTGATTGTATTGATATGGGGTATAGTGCACAATATAGGTATCTACCACTAGATTGTTGATCTACTTTCTCTGTTCGGCTTTATCAGGCCCCCTTTCATGTTGAGCCAATGTTTGACCATGAATTGAACTCATAAAATATAAACTATATGTCACAAAAATTATACCATAGAAAACATGTTTCAAATACAAATCCAACAATATACTTTGTGTAGCATACACTTTATATTTTTTTAGTCAAATACATGGTCAATTTGGACACAAAATATAAGGAGGCCTAATAAACCCAGACGGAGATAATAAGTTGTAATATAATGATCTATTGACTAGCCTGACCTCGGTTAATATAACACGGAGGCCTAAGTTTAGAAGAATCCTCCTCTTGTGCGTCAAGTCTTGTAAAATCTTGTTTGTATATGTTAATTATGAGCTGCCTGAAGTGTCCAATCAGTGAACCGCCATGGGCTCCTCGGCCCGGCCCTCCTAACCGGGAGACGACACGCACTAGTAGAAAAAACCATTTGTCCCGGTTCTGGAACCGGGACTAAAGTGTCGGGACTAAAGCCCAAAACCTTTAGTCCCGGTTCTTTTATAAACCGGCACAGAAGGGGCTCCACGTGGCCTCTGCGGGGAGCCCAGGCAGGAGGACCTTTAGTCCCGGTTGGTAACACCAACCGGGACCAACAGGCATCCACGCATCAGCATCTGGCAGTTGCTTGTTTTATTTTTTGAAAGGGAGGGGGGTTTAGGGGGTTTTAGAGAGTTAATTTAGGGGTTTTATATTGTTATAGCTAGCTAATTGATAGAGAGAAGTGTGCTCTCTTTCTCCGTGCTTGGTCGATGCTAGCTACTATAGAGAGAACTCGACACGCTAGCTAGTAAGCAAATGAAGGAAGCATTAAGTACAGAAGATTGTCATGAACATATAGAGATAGAAGTGATTGACCTCTCTTTCTCCGAGAGATTGGTCGTATAACAAGTTTTCGTATATATATCCGACGCTACTAGCTACATATATAAAATATAAGATCTCTTACAATCCCTAACATCTAATGTCCAATTGCAGATGGTATTCTCCGGCTTTATTGATGACGTGGTCAAGAAAGAATCCCGCCAATTCTTCTTGAATTGCTCGTATGCGATCATGTGGTAGGAGTTCATCCCGCATCTTCCACATCTGATTTAAAAAAGGGGGTCAATACATATATATGGTAATAAAATAAAAGTGTGAATATTATTGCTCATGCACTTGAAATTGTTTTTCAGAGTAGCCCCGCTTAGGGGTCATCGCATTGTAGATGAACTCGCAAACGTAGTATCCACATAAATTAGTCCCGTCTTCTTGCCACAAACACTTTACGAGAAATAGATTTCAATCCAACTGATAATCAAGCATGATAAATGGTATTGATGAAACTAGAATCAATGGGAGATGCATGAAACTAGCTAGTAGTACTTACTTTCGGGTGTGTAAATCGCAGCTCCCTCGGTAGTGCCAGAACAATTGTTGTGAACTCTTTCCAAACCCTGCCAGACAAAGAAAATAATTACTTGATATCAGGAATGAGTAAATTAAAGTTGCCGATATGATGCGATAATGATCGATTGAACTTACTTCTGGAGAATTTTAGTCATGTCCACATAATTCTGGGGATCTTTTCGTTTCGAGTCTAGTTGCCGATATGATGCGATAACGATCGATTGAACTTACTTCTGGAGAATTTTAGTCATGTCCACATAATTCTGGGGATCTTTTTATTTCGAGTCTAAGACGATTACTAGTCCCCGCTCAACCTGAATCTCTAGCAGAATAAAGTGGAAACTGCGCACGCATGCATAACTCATCAATTACATTACTATAAACCTCGAGTAATAAGGGAAACCGAATATGCACAAGACAATAACACTCACTTGAAGTTGTAAGGAAAGAGTATTGTCCCTTTGTTTTGATTTTTAAGCAACGATTCTAACAAGTTTTCCTCAGTTTGTGTGGGATAATGTTTTAAATTATGCTCATGTATGACATCTGGGTTAATGAACCCAATGTCATACATTTGTGCTTTTCTGCATTCGACGATCTTCAATCTGCATAATATAGTAGTGAGGATAATTATATATACATGCAATGAAAGAGCTGAGCTATATACATAGAGAGACTTAATTAGAGAAGTAGTACTTACAGACAGTAGCAAGTCATGATTGTTTTGTCGATGGCCTTCTGATTGTATAACTGTCATATCTCCTCAAATTCAATATTCAACATTTCAGTTCCAACGAGGTCGTGCTGATCTTTAACTGATAGTACCAAAGAATCATTCTCAGACTCGCGGCAGCTTTGCATGTACCATTCATGGAATCTTCGCATCATCGTTGTTAGAGGAGGAGGATCGGGTTTGACGAGAGGATGCCCGTACCGGTATTTGAATTCGTCCACCTCCAACTGCTCAAACAGTACATCATCGCTTAGGTAATCACCAGGTTTGGTACCGGGGACCATCCATGGATGATTAGCGACGATATCGCTAGAAACCTTAAGCGGGGGGCACGATTGGTTCGCCTGTTCGCCGAGCTGGGGAATTTTTTCCCACTTCTTCGTTCTGCTAACTTTGCATCACTGGAAGTACTTCCTGACCGTCGCGCATCTTGATATGTCTTTTTAAGAGTGCGAACATAGTTGGAATCCAGCGGAGGCGGTGGTGGTCGCTTTAGGGCATCGATAGTGCGCATCGCTTTCACCGGATCTATCTTCTCCTTCGGAGCTGGAGTTTTCTTTTCAAAATGGTCCCTTACTTTGTCCTGACTTATCTCGTTGTTTTCAGACTCGGTCCTCTCATATGGTAACTTTTCGAGAGGCTTGAGATATGGATCGTATCTGTATCCCCTGCTGCCTATGCTTATACTGCTAGCCGCTGGAGCGGCGGCGACTCCCTCCCGTCGTTGCTTACTAGGTGCCGGAGGAGCCGCAGCAGTGGCGTCTGTCTTCCGCCGTTGCTGACGAGGCTAAGGAGGAGGCGTACTGCTCCGACGTGCCGGAGTAGGTGAAGGAGGAGGCGGAGTGCCCCCACGCGCCGGAGGAGCCGGAGAAGGAGGCGGTGTGCCCTGATCACTCGTTGTCGTCGTCGGAGGAGGAGGCGGCGGAGTGCCCTGATTCACCTGAGGAGAAGGAGGAGGCGGAGGCGTCCAGTTTGGAAGCTTGATGTACTCCTTCTGCCATAGACATGTACTCCTCAGGGCATAAACCATCTTATTCTCTCCTTCACCTGTACAGTGGTCAAGCTCGAGCTCCTCAAATTCTGGCATTACTTCATCCACCATCACAACAGCATAGCCATGTGGAATCAGACGGCAGTGAAAAGTTCCGTTGGGTTGAGGAGGTGCAACAGAGCCGACAGCCGTCTTGAAAGTGAGGTTCCGACATTTCGTCATAAGCTCACAATGTTAATCCTCCGTGATAGTATCCACGGGGTAGCTAGGAGATGTGAAGTCAGGCTGAACGGGCTCCGTGGAAGCGACGCTACTTCTCCGTTGAGATGGCGGGGTAGTAGCTTCTGGGGTAGCTTCGTGCCACTGAGATGGTTGGCCGGCAGCTCGCTGGCTCTCAGCTTCTTCTAGCTTTTGTAGTCTTGCATTGAGCTTCTAAATTTCACTCAGCTCCGCTTTCCTCTTTCTCTCCTCGCTTCTGTAACCGCCTGCGTCGGGAAACCCAACCTTCCACGGAACGGAGCCTGGTGTGCCTCGTGTTCGTCCAGGGTGCTCAACATTCCCTAGGGCCTCAGTCATCTCGTCCTTCTCTCTGTCGGGAATGAACGTCCCTTCCTACGCTGCGGTGATATAGTTCTGGAGGTTGTTCACGGGTATTGCAAGTTGCTCGTCCATCCAACAGCACTTCCCTGTTTCAGGGTTCAAAGTTCCCCCAATCCTGAAGAACCAAGTCCTTGAACGGTCTGGCCAGTTATATGTCTGTGGTTGGACCCCTTTAGCAAGCAGGTCATTCTCAGCTTTGTCCCACAACGGCCAGGCTTTAAGGTAGCCACCTGACCCTGTGTGATGGTGAAATTGCTTCTTTGCAGCATTGTTCTTATTTGTCTCTGACATTTTCTTACTCTTCTCCGATGTCTTGTAGGCCACAAATGCGGGCCAGTAATCTCCTATCTTCTCATATCGGCCGACGAATGCTGGAGTATTCCCTTTGTCGACAAACTTTGATTTCAACTCATTCTTCCACCTCCTGAATAGATCTGCCATCTTCTTAAGAGCACACGCCTTGACCCGTGGCTCTATATCTGGCTTATTCGGATCCTCCTCTGACGGTAGGGTGAAATTTGCCTTCAGCGCGGTCCAAAGATCTTCTTTCTGTCTATCGGTGACATAATCACCATCAGGGGCACTGTCCTTAGGCTTATTCCATTGCTTGATGCTGATCGGGATGTTGTCGCTAACAATAGCTCCGCACTAAGCAGAAAATGCGTTATTGGTCGGCTTGGGTTCAATCGGATGGCCATTGTCCGCGAGTGCTATGATCGTGAACTTTTCATCCTTGCGCAACCTCTTCTCCGGGCCTCGTCTCGTTACCGAAGTTTGGCTCGATTCGGAGGGCTATAATAGAAGAAAGAAGAGTTAATTAATATATGTACATACCAAAACAATTAATGCATCAATTAGCTAGAGTCAGCACAGGCTTAATTAATATATATACCTCGTCGGACTTTGCAACAGCTCCCTCCTCCGATCGTCCACCGGAGCCATCATCATGGTCTCCTTCTTCCTCCGGCATCCGGTCACCGGAGCCATCATGATCATGTCCTTCCTCCTCCATTGTTCGATCACCGGAGCCATCATAATCCACTCCTTCCAGACCATCGGTGAAGTTGAGATACGACAAGATATCACGTCCGCCGTGGATTATGTCCCCCAACAACTGTTCTTGTTCTTCGTCTCTTGGATCCATAGTTTCTGCAAATATTACAACATGACAATTAATATACAAACATGAATGTCCGACGTCCGGACCGCCTCTCTCATGAATGTCTGACAACTCTTGTAGGGTTTGGGGTGGCCTCGACAACGCTCTTTTAACTCATTTAACTTGGTAAATTTGGTTGGCCTCGACAACGCTTCTAGGGTTTGGGGTGGCCTCGACAACACTTGTAGGGTTTGTGGACTCCTCCCCCCTCATTTTCCCGAGAGAGTTAGGGGATACTCCTCCCCCCTCACTTCCCCCGATTTACACTCTTTCTTAATATGAACAAAAAAATCATGAACGTTTAGTGAAGTTGCCCCTCCCTGATTTAGGCAAAGTAAAACCCCTTCATGAAGGAACTTCTTTTTAGCCAACTTATTTTCTGCCAACAAAATACATATATCATATATACAAAAACATGGGATACCTTAATTAGTTCAATTTTTTGCCTTGACAAATCATTGAACCTTTTGACAGAAACCTCCCATAAACTCTTTCATAATTTTCTTTAGCATACATCCATGGAAAAAAAACAGGAAGCTACGATTTTTTTATATCATATGATAATTTTCTATATATATACATCCATCCATCCATCCATCCATATACACACACATATATACATGGACCAAAAATGCTATAAAAAAGTTACATGAACAAAAAAAACATACATCATCTATCATCAACATCGTCAGCTACCATCAACATCATCATCTAACTATCATATATCATCTATATATCATCAAAATTAATCAGCAAAATCAACAGGGACAGGGAGGAGGAAGGAAAGGGGGGCGGCCGGACCGAACGGGGAGGAAGGGCGGCGTCATCGGGGCAGGGCTGTGGCGCGGGGCGGCGTCGGGGCAGGGCGCGCGTCGGGGAGCGGCGCCGACGTCGGGGCATGGGGCGGCGCGTCGGGGCAAAGGCGGGCGTCGGGGTAGGGCGGCGTGTCAGGGCAGAGGCGCGCGTCGGGGAGCGGCGCCGGCGTCGGGCAGGGTGCGTGTCGGGGCAGAGGGCGTCGACGGCGAGCTCGAGCAGCCTGGCGACGTCGATGTGCTCGACATCGTCAGGGGCAAGTGCTAGATGAAATCTAAAAAAATCGAAATTGTCGCTTATATACACAGAGCATTGGTCTCGGTTGGTTGCACCAACCGGGACCAATGCATCCCTTTAGTCCCGGTTGGTGCCACCAACCGGGACCAATGGTCTCATTGGTCCCGGTTGTTGGCACCTATCGGGACTAAAGGCGGTCATTGGTCCCAGTTGGTGCCACCAACCGGGACCAAAAGGTGGTGTTGCCCGGGGACAATTGTTTAGTCCCACCTCGCTAGGCGAGAGGGCTCGAGAGTGGTTTATAAGCGCTGCTGCGCCAACCCTCTCGAGCTCCTCTCAATTGTAGGCTTACGGGCCTAATTGCACTCTCCTCTGCCTGTGGGCCTACTGGTCCTTCTACGGGCTTGAATCCTGGCCCAACTAGCTGTTGGGTTTCTAGTCGTATTCAGGTCGTGGTGGGCTAGTAGGTGGCATTTTAAAAAAAAACTGTTTTTTGTTTTGTTTTTTTTGCTTTATTTATTGTTTTAATTTTTTTTCTAGTATTTTTCTTCTGTTATTTTGGTTCATTCTTTTTCACAAATAAATCTTTTGATAATTTTAGTTGCATAATTTCCATTATTTTGTTTTGTTTCTTGCTTTATTTATTTTTTGCTTTATTTATTTCCAGTGTGTTTTATCATTATATTCTTTTTGCTATTAATGTTTTGAACAAAAAATACTTTGATAATTTTAGTTTCATAATTTTTATATAACTATTGTTTCAAAAATACTAGAGGTTTATAAAAGCATTTTAGCTGATTCTTTTTTGAACTTCGCTCCTACGATGTTTTGAAAGACATTAAAAAGCACTTCAAACGAACTCTCAAAAGGTTGAAAGTTGGCATGGTATCATCATTTCACCCACATAGCATGTGCTAAAACATTGAGTGGGTTACGACAAAAACTGAATGCACTTCGTGTACAAAATGGACAATCTATTTCGAAGTATCACGGTTTCGAACGAAAACTCATCTGTTACAAAGGGATTTCATTTTTTGAACTCCAGACTTTTTTTGTGTTCAAAATGCATCATTCAAAGCCATATCATCAATTTTCAACCCTTTATGACTTCATTTGGTATTTTTTTCATGCACTTACTGATTTTTTGACCTAAATGACCCTGAAATTGAAAAGCACTTCAAATGAACTCTGAAAAGGTTGAAAGTTGGCATGGTATCATCGTTTCACCCACATAGCATGTGCTAAAAAAGTTTAGTGGGTTACGACAAAAATTGGATGCACTTCATGTACAAAATGGACAATCTATTTCGAAGTATCACGGTTTCGAACGAAAACTCATCTCTTACAAAAGGATTTCATTTATTTTGAACTCATTTGAACTCCAGAATTTTTGTGTGTTCAAAATGCACCATTCAAAGCCACATAATCAATCTTCAACCCTTTCTGACTTCATTTGGTATTTTTCATGCACTTACTGATTTTTTTGAGATAAATGACCCTGAAATTGAAAAGCACTTCAAATGAACTCTGAAAAGGTTGAAAGTTGGCATGGTATCATCATTTCACCCACATAGCATGTGCTAAAAAGTTGAGTGGGTTACGACAAAAACTAGATGCACTTCATGTACAAAATGAACAATCTGTTTCGAAGTATCACGGTTTTGGACGAAAACTCATCTGTTACGAAGGGATTTCAATTTTTTTGAACTCACTTGAACTCCAGAATTTTTGTGTGTTCAAAATGCATCATTCAAAGCCACATCATCAATTTTCAACCCTTTCTGACTTCATTGGTATTTTTCATGCACTTACTGATTTTTTTGAGATAAATGACCCTGAAATTGAAAAGCACTTCAAATGAACTCTGAAAAGGTTGAAAGTTGGCATGGTATCATCATTTCATCCACATAGCATGTGCTAAAAAGTTGAGTGGGTTACGACAAAAACTGGATGCACTTCATGTACAAAATGGACAATCTATTTCGAAGTATCACGGTTTCGGACGAAAACTCATCTGTTACGAAGGGATTTCAATTTTTTTGAACTCACTTGAACTCCAGAATTTTTGTGTGTTCAAAATGCACCATTCAAAGCCACATCATCAATTTTCAACACTTTCTGACTTCATTTGATATTTTTCATGCACTTACTGATTTTTTTGAGCTAAATGACCCTGGAATTGAAAAGCACTTTAAATGAACTCTGAAAAGGTTGAAAGTTGGCATGGTATCATCATTTCACCCACATAGCATGTCATAAAAAGTTGAGAGGGTTACGGTAAAAACTGGATGCACTTCGTGTACAAAACGGAGAATCTCTTTCGAAGTATTAGAGTTTCGGACGAAAATTCATGTGTTACAAAAGGCATTTCATTTCTTCACATGTCACTGCAATGATATAGTTGTGGAGAGAAAGTCTTTACTTCTTCATTTAACAGGGTGCTTGGGTCAGCCTTGACTTTGAAGGGAGGAATTTCATGAAACTTTTCATAATCTTCAGACATGTCTGTCTTGCCCTCCAATCCCACGATGTCTCTTTTTCCTGAAAGAACTATGTGGCGTTTTGGCTCATCGTATGATGTATTCGCTTCCTTATCTTTTCTTTTTCTCGGTATGGTAGACATGTCCTTCACATAGAAAATCTGTGCCACATCATTGGCTAGGACGAATGGTTCGTTTGTGTACCCAAGATTGTTCAGATCCACTGTTGTCATTCCATACTGTGGGTCTTCTTGTACCCCGCCTCTTGACAGATTGACCCATTTGCATTGAAACAAAGGGACCTTGAAATCATGTCCATAGTCAAGTTCCCATATGTCCACGATGTAACCATAATATGTGTCCATTCCCCTCTTGGTTGCTGCATCAAAGCGGACATCGCTGTTTTGGTTGGTGTTCTTTTCATCTTGGGCGATCGTGTAAAATGTATTCTCATTTATCTCGTACCCTTTGTAAGTCAATACAGTCGAAGATGGTCCCCTGGCCAATGAGTACAGCTCATCAGAAACAGTGTTGTCACCCATGAGACGTGTTTGCAACTAACTGCCGAAAGTCCTGATGTGTTCATATGTAATCCAGTCGTCACACTGCTCCGGGTGTTTGGAGTGCAGAATATTCTTGTGTTCATCAACATACGGGGTCACCAAGGTGGAATTCTGTAGAACTGTGTAGTGTGCTTGAGACCAAGAATGCCCGTCCCTACATTTTATTGAGTCCGCTCCTAGCGTACCTTTTCTAGTCAGTCTCCCCTCATACCGCGATTGAGGGAGACCAATCTTCTTAAGGTCAGGAATGAAGTCAACACAAAACCCAATGACATCCTCTGTTTGATGGCCCATGGAGATGCTTGCTTCTAGCCTAGAGCGGTTACGAACATATTTATTTAAGACTCCCATGAACCTCTCAAAGGGGAACATATTGTGTAGAAATATAGGGCCCAGAACGGCAATCTCGTCGACTAGATGAACTAGGACGTGCGTCATGATATTGAAGAAGGACGGTGGGAACACCATCTCGAAACTAATAAGACATTGCACCAAATCACTTCTTAACCTTGGTAGGATTTCTGGATCGGTCACCTTCTGAGAGATTGCATCCAGGAGTGCACATAGCTTCACAATGGCTAATCGAACGTTTTCCGGTAGAAGCCCCCTCAATGCAACCGGCAGCAGTTGCGTCATAATCACATGGCAGTCATGAGTCTTTAGGTTCTGGAACTTTTTCTCCGCCATATTTATTATTCCCTTTATATTCGACGAGAAACCAGACTGGACCTTCATACTGAGCAGGCATTCAAAGAAGATTTATTTCTCTTCTTTGGTAAGAGCGTAGCTGGCAGGACCTTCATACTGCTTTGGATGCATGCCGTCTTTTTCATGCACACGTTGCTGTTTCTCCCATGCCTCTGTTGTATCTTTTGTCTTCCCATACACTCCTAAGAAGCCTAGCAGGTTCACGCAAAGGTTCTTCGTCACGTGCATAACGTCGATTGCGGAGCGGACCTCTAGGTCTTTCCAATAGGGTAGGTCCCAAAATATAGATTTCTTCTTCCACATGGGTGCGCGTTTGTCAGTGTCATTTGGAACAGATAGTCCGCCAGGACCCTTTTCCAAATATTACTTGTAAATCATTAACCATATCAAGTATGTGATCACCAGTACGGAGGGCGAGCTTCTTCCGGTGATTTGCGTCACCTTTGAAATGCTTTCCTTTCTTTCGACATTGATGGTTGGTCGGAAGAAATCGACGATGCCCCAGGTACACATTCTTCCTGCATTTGTCCAAATATATACTATCGGTGTCATCTAAACAGTGTGTGCATGCGTGGTATCCCTTGTTTGTCTGTCTTGAAAGGTTACTGAGAGCAGGCCAATCGTTGATGGTTACAAACAGTAACGCATGTAGGTCAAAATCCTCCTGTTCGTTCTCATCCCACACACGTACACCTCTTCCATTCCATAGCTGTAAAAGTTCATCAACTAATGGCCTTAGGTACACATCAATGCCATTGCCGGGTTGCTTAGGGCCTTGGATGAGCACTGGCATCATAATGAACTTCCGCTTCATGCACAACCAAGAAGGAAGGTTATACATACATAGAGTCACAGGCCATGTGCTATGCTGGCTGCTCTGCTCCCCAAAAGGATTAACGCCATCTGCACTTAAACTAAACCATATGTTCATCGGGTCACCTGTAAAGTCGCTCTACTTTCTCTCGATCTTTCTCCACTACGACCCGTTAGGTGCTCTCAACTTCCCGTCTTTCTTACGGTCTTTTTTGTGCCATTGCATCAACTCGGCATGCTTTTTGTTTCTGAACAGACATTTCAACCGTGGTATTATAGGAGCATACCACATCACCTTGGCAGGAACCCTCTTCCCGGTGCGCTGGCCCTCAACATCACCAGGGTCATCTCTTCTGATTTTATACCGCAATGCACTGCATACCGGGCATGCGTTCCGTTCCTCGTGCTCACCACGGTAGAGGATGCAGTCATTAGGGTATGCATGTATCTTCTACACCTCCAATCCTAGATGGCATAGAACCTTCTTTGTTGCATACGTACTGTTGGGCAATTCGTTATCCTTTGGAAGCTTCTTCTTCATTATTTTTAGTAGCGAACTAAATCCCTTGTCAGATACACCATTGTCTGCCTTCCATTGCAGCAATTCCAGTATGGTACCGAGCTTTTTGTTATCATCTTCGCAATTTGGGTACAACCCTTTTTTGTGATCCTCTAACATGCGATCGAACTTCAACTTCTCCCTTTCACTTTCGCATTCTCTCTATGCATCAACAATGACCCGACGAAGATCATCATCGGGCACATCGTCTGGTTCCTCTTGATCTTCAGCTTCCCCCATTGCAGCATCACCGTATTCAGGGGGAGGGTAGTTGTCGTCATCCTCTTCATCTTCGTTGTCTTCCATCATAACCCCTCTTTTTCCGTGCTTGGTCCAAACATTATAGTGTGGCATAAAACCCTTCTGAAGCAGGTGGAAGTGAAGGGTTTTAGAGTTAGAGAAAGACTTCGTATTCTCATAGACAGTACATGTACAAGGTATAAAATCATTCTGCTTGTTTGCCTCAGCCGTTTCGAGAAAATTATGCAGGCCCTTAATATACTCGGAGGTGCGTCGGTCACCGTACATCCATTACCAGTTCATCTGCGTGCGTTATATAATAAAGTGTATTAAAAACCATTACAACATATCATGAATACAGAAGTGACCAAATTATTAGAAATCCATCATCACATTAAAGCCAAAGTACAATAATGACCAAAATAAATACGTACAGTTCATACATAGCTGTCAGTATTGAACAACATATAGGTCTCTAGAGCATCTAATTAAAACATACACCGAAACTATGTAAAAAATTTAAATGCAACAACAAATGCAATCATAACCGCTACTAAGGTATCAATTGATCCAACAACATAATGATACCAAGCCTCAGTATGAATGACATATTTTCTAATCTTTCTAAGCTTCAAGCGCATTGCATCCATCTTGGTCTTGTGATCGTCGACGATATCGGCAACATGAAACTCCAATCCCATCTTGTCATCTTCAGTTCTTTTCAATTTTTCTTTTAAATGATCGATTTCTTTTTCAGCTTTAGTTAACTTGTCGAGCAGAATTGCATAGTCGGTTGGAATTTCTAGTTCAACTACTTCCTATAGATAAAAACATCTACGTCAAGTTGGTGGCATAATTTATTGTCATAGACATTAAATGTGTAAAATAGTTATATAAGAAATAATATACCACATCTGAATCATAGACTAGACGAGGGCCGACGTGGGCGGATACCATAACCATGGCACTATATAATAACAAACAATAATAAAAGTAAGAAAATCATACGAGTAAGTATATTTTCTTTTAGCAATAAGATAAGATCAAGAGGCTCACCACGCGCGGACAATCGACGACGGTTTCAGGACGGGGACGGGACAGGACGGACCGCCAAACCTAGACAAATCTTGACGAAAATGGAGTTTGGACAAGGAGCTTCGAGAGGAGAAAGCTTAAGTTTGGCTTACGCATTTCATCAAACACCTCATGTGCATAGAAGGTGAGCTAGAGCACCACAAAGGTTTTTCCTCGCCGGCAAAAAAACAGAGCAGTGTGTGGATGCTCTGTTCGCCGGCAAAGGGGTATATATAAGCATCTCATTGGTCTCGATTCGTGGCTGGAATCGGGACTAAAGGACCACCTTTGATACCGGTTCCAGACACGAACCGGGATCAATGGGTGTGGGCCAGGAACGAGGCACATTCGACCCGGTTCGTGTCTGGAACTGGGACCAAAGGGGTCCGAGGAACCGGAACCAATGTCCCACGTGGCCCGTTCGCCCCTCTGGCCTCACGAACCGGAACTGTTGCACCCAACTGAACCGGAACTAATGGGCTGGCCCGGCCCGAACCGATGCCCTGTTTTCTACTAGTGACGGTGAATGACCCATAGTCCAGAACTCCATCAATTAGGCCTAAGCTAATTACGACCACACCAGCTTGCCTGACGACCTCAACCATCGAGGAAGGTTCACCATGTGCTTGCTACAAGGCGTTGTTTTACACGCGATTTGCAGCACAAGGAAGTTAAGGCTCGCACGCAATAAAGTATAGTGGACACGGTCTAAATGGTCGCCAGAATCGAAGCTGGCGACGAGGTTGGCGGTAGTAGTAGCACTGGTTGGACGCGGTTGGAGCTACGGAACGCGTCCGGGCTAACTAAGGTTGCTCGGGGAATCATAAGAGCTTGGAGCCTACACATGCTACTGGACGAAGCAGGGGAGCTCAAACTGCTTGAGTTCGTCCGCCATGGTAGCGGTCGTGCCCGGAGCTTGCGGGAGATGACGCTACAAAGATAAATACATGAGAGGAGATGGGGGAAAATCAAGAGGAGCTCACTTTGATGCAAGGGGGGATCAGTGGGCTCGGGGCCGGCATGGAGGCGGAGAATCGACGACGAGTGTTTGGTGCAACCGACTGCGAAAGGCTTGATCGGTCATTTCCTAGCGTCCTCGCTCGAACCCGTTGGTGAGGAAGATCATCGCGAGGAGGCAGAGCTCATGGGCACGGTCTGGGGGTGATTCATCGGTGATGGCTAGGCGGGCTACGATCGGAAGTGAGGCAGTGCTCTTGGGTGGCTCGGAGGAGACCCGCAGCGGCACCCGTGACGCGCTTAGGCCAGGCAGCAAGGTAGAAGCGAAGACGTAGAAGAAAGAACGACGGGGCGGCGATGACCTGCGGTCCGCTGCGGGATCCTTCTGGATCAGGGCGGCGGTGGCAGCAGTTGTACACAGTGGATCAGGAGGAGGGGGACATTGAGATGTGCTATTTTATTGGAGGAGAGAGATCGCACTTACATGCGGGCCCCATGTCTTTTTTGACATTCAGCCAAACTTTAGTCAAATGTCGTTAGTTTTGTTTGCCACATCATTGCTTACGGTTGGATCTATGTAATACCTTGTGTTTTTTCCTATGACTAAGTTAACATGACTTAAAAATTAGGGTCAATTAAATTTTTGTGTGTGCATATGAATGCTTGACTTGTATGCTATTTGATTACTTGTTTGATTGTGCCATGAACTATCATATATTTCCTACACTTCAAACTCATCTCCTAATCTAAGAAACTTGTCCAATGATCATTCCATGTGTATAGGACATAAAACTATTCTTATAAAATGTTATTTTGGTCGAAAAACATTTTATTAATTTAGGTTTTCAAAACCCCCTGAATTGAGGTTTGTACTATAAGTCCTCAAATTAGGGTGGATGTATTTCCCCACATACTTTATTTGGATCCTATCATATATAATACTTCCCAAAACCACCAAATATTAATTTTAACGATTAATTTCCTATTTTATGTAAGGGCTTTTTCTTAAGACCAGAAATGGTCTTTTATAGGGAAAAATTATTTAAATGCTTTTAAAATATTTGAGAAAATTTAGGGAAATTCAGTAGACACATATTCTTCATATATAGGAGTTTAAACGCATGGTCATGTTCAAAAAATTGGACAAAACCCTTCTAGACCCCTTCTGCATATTTCAAGCATTTGAAATATTTCTGTAAGAACTATTCTTAAATAAATCCAAGAAAATTCTAGCATCTCACATATGCCATATGTGACCATCTTGCAAAGTTTCATCTTAATTGCAATGATTTTGGTTCACCAAAATGCCCCAAAACCCTCTTTGTCCAGATCTAAATTTGATCAACTCTACATTGGCTCCTGTCTCCTATTAATCTCAATTTTTATGGGCATGCTCTAATACCCAAATGATGACACTACACCAAGTGGTGCATCAAGGAGATTAGTGTAGCATGGCTGGATCTATAGAAATCAATTCCTGCTCATTTCTAGGGTTTCCAATGTTTGCATTGCCAGCTTTCCCCAATCAGGCTCAAACCTTGTGATCAACTTTGTTTTTACCTACCACTTCATCTTGTTAAATACCACAGTAAGTGGGTAAATTTTTCTTGCCCAATCAACCATCAAACACCTTCTGGTGAAATGGTAAATCCTCTGTTTTGACCTCTTCCATTGTTCTCCTTCCCCTCAACTTTTTCCCACAGCTTGCTAGGGTTACCTTATACCCCCAGTATCTCCCTCTCCTCATCAGGTCAATGATTGGTGGGGTAAACCCATATTTTTACCTCTTTGGTCAGCCTGGACAGCCACATTTCTACCTCTCCTCTTACTTCTACCCCATCCCTCCTCTACCAGAGCATCCTAGGAGCATCCTTGCATCCCTCGGGGACTAGTAGACAAAAGTGGGCGCGACCATGGCATATAAACAATACTATGGCATGCAATGGCCACGCTCCAGAGCGCGCTACAGTGCTCTAGCACACTATAGCTAGCGCCCAATCCCCTTCCTCGACAGCCTTTGGTCTCCCCAGCATGCCTATCGAATCCCCTAGGCATGCGTGACACGGCTCGCTGTCGTCCCCTCCTCTCTCACCCTCCTCGGGCCTCCCTTCGCATGCGCACCGGCCGCGTGAGAGCCCTAATGGGTGACCCCGCACGCGTAGCAACCTCGCCTAGCCCCACTCCTTCTATGCCCTCCTCTGGACCAAGGCGACGTCGAGGAACACTCAAGACACGATCTGTCGGGCCCCCGTGAGCTATAGCGATGGCTCTGACCTTCCCGAACCTCATGTCCATGGTGCTCGAGCGCCTGAGCTATTTAAGGCTGCCTCGTTGCCCTCACTCCCCTCTGATCGCCCTCTAGTAGCCCCAATCGAACCCCCATGTCACCCACTCTCCATTCCCCTCTCTCTGTGCTCGAAATCGAGCCGGTCTCCGTCGTCGTGGGCCACCGTCAACCCGGCGATGTAGGACCCCTACGACCTCCATTCCTCCACGCCGAGCTCCCCCTAGCCCCCAGGAACCTAAACCCTACTACAAATCCTCCCAACCATGCCGAATCGTTGGATTCATCATCGCCCCCATGGGTCTCCACCGCGGCCGATACCCTACTCAGCTCAGCGCCTCCCGACGAACGAGTTCGGCATGAGGAGGACCGCCTCGGCCCCCTGAGCACGTCGGTATGCTAGGCGACTCGATCGATGGACGGAGCTGCTGGCGATCGTCATCGGGATCGTCCCTATCCACGGCTTTGCGCTAGAGTGCGGGGAGGAAGAAGAACCCGACATGGGGGGCCCACCTGTCAGCGACGCAACGGGTCGGGCCCAGGCCATAAGTGGAAGGGGCTTCTCTCAGGGAAAGCGTATTTCCCCGAGTGCACCTTCGGCATGGCCACTTTGTTGGCGAGGCCGTGTAGCTTGGCTGACCCACTTCCTATCCAGAGCCCTAGGCGCATTATAGCCCATCTAATATATTCATTTTTCTTTGATTTTATTATTTCTTCCGAGACCAAAATAATTCATAGTAGATTCATTTGGACTCCAAATTTGGCGATTCAAATTCCTACAAGCTTCTAAAATCATGGCATAACCAAATATGTGCTTTGCACATTTTTCCATACAATATTTTCTGCACCACCAATATTTTTGTCATTTCTTTTATTATAAACACCACCTTGCAAAATCCATAGAGGATTTAAATCAACTCCAAATGGAGTGATTCAAATTTCTAGAGGCTCTAAATGTCATGCCCTATTCGTCTAGCCACGATAAACATTTTTGCCATGTCTTGTATCTGTTGTATTAAATAGCTCCATTTTGATTTGTTTCATCTTAGTAAATCCATTGGAAAAACATCCCTACTCTAAATCAAGTGAAACCACTTCCTAAAATCTTCTAAAATCATGCCCTATTTGTTGAGTGCGTCCACTCACTTTTACAAAAATATTTTCTGTAGACTTCTTATAGGATCATCATTCCCTCCATTTCCACCATTCAAAGAGCCTCATTGATCCAACTCCAGTAGAGCCACTTTAGGTATTTTTCTTGTGACCAGAGATGTTAAAGAAAAATAAAACTCCTATTTATAGATCACTTTTATTTTCCCGCTTGTTGTGTTGCTTATTGTGGTTGTTTCTGACGGTAGTTGACGAAGTAGACGGAGTGCTCGTAGTTGGACGAGAAGCGTGTGAAGACCACAAAGACTTTGCTGAGTCGGGCAAGAAGCCCTTTGACCATGACTATGAAACCATTTTTATTGCATGGCATATAACACTTTAATTTTGTTATGTTGATCATGATGCTTTGGTGACCACCTTTATGGGTTACCTCCGCTATTTTTCCTCGTTGATACTTGCATGACATGACTCTACTTGCTACTTAGAGTTGTGTGGGTGGGAAGTAGTTACTTGCGCAAAAAGGGACGAGGATATGCATGGTGATGGAAACAAAAGTGTTTTCAAGGACTTTTCAAAAAACCCGCTGGATACCACCAATGTCCGAGGGAGATGATGCTGAGCTAGGTAACCACTTGATAAGAAGTGGTGTACCGGAGAAAGTTGTGTGTGTGTGTTTTCGAGAACGGAGAGATTTAAGATTTGCTGACCATCTCAACCTTACATGCACAACCACGATACCCCTCATGGGACAAGGCGTTGTTAATTACTTGGTCGATGGTAGCAGGGAGCCCGCATTACTAGTGACGAGAGGGTACGAGTTACTCTCTCAATACGGGGTCGTCCCTGGTAGGGCGACAATGTACTGTCTTTACAGGCACCAGTCACACCGTTGTGTTCCTTCATGGATGGTACTATGTTGAGAGATGCTCGTGTTTTGTACATCATGAGGACACGAACCAACGAGTGGACTCTTTGTTTAGTGTCGTCAAGGGAAATACATTGTTCGGGTGCTTACCTTGAGTATGTAATATACCGCGAGTCATGGATGACACGGAAGTTCCCCGAGTCTTATGGGTAAAGTGTGAAACCTCTACAGAGTGTAAAACTATTTGAATAGTCGTGTCCATGGTCATGGACAGTTGGTGATCCTGCTTAAACTACGTTTGATGTTTTGACAAACTTGGTGTGTGTGGCAGAAAGATGATGGTTGAGCTAAGTCCAATGACTTGGCATGATGATTGAAAATGAGATGTTCAACCCTTGTTTATATTTATATCTTTAACTTTTTCACATGGATACCTACAACCTCACGATGCATGCTTTTACAAGTTAATTGATGATGTCTTTGCACTCAAAATTAGCTTTCTTCAAAACTCACATACTTAGTGCTATATCATGCATTGTTATATCTTCTTCCAAAACATGGTTTGCTTGCGGATATTTTCAAAGTACTCATTGACTTGCCATTGGTTATTTAATTGACTAGTCATGAAAGAGCAGGAATGTGGTGATGAGTTCGTTGGTGACGAACATGGAAACTAGGACGCTTTCGAGTCAGAATGTCTGTAGGGTTAAGGCAAATGGCATGGGTTCACGTTTTCGATCAAGATTTTCGCTGCTAGTTTATGTTTGTTATTTGGCCTTCATGACCCTACTAATGTAACACTTGACCTTCATGGTTTCTATTTGTGTAAGACGTATGAATGAATGTAAGACTCTTGTTATTCAGTTTTTATGTGTTTAATGAGCATTGATCTCTGTAATTACTGTACACGTACATTCAGTGATCATGATTTACAAGTCGGGGTCTCACATTCTATCTGTAAGATTTAGTGTCAATAAGTGCTTATATGAGTAATAAGTGTTTTCCGTAAACTATCATCAGAGTGATGGTGAGCTTTTGAAAGAAAAGAAAAAACGTAACATGGTGATTTTTGTTTTAGGTCCATAAATATGACGTTTCTTTTGCAATTGGCTGACTCGGTCTGCACCTGCTGTCTAGCTTAGCTTTTGTTCCTAAAACGGGAGGTCGACAGGACGACAACTTGTTTACTGCCGCATCGATTGGCAGCTTATAACTTACCTACAGTGCATTGACACATGCACACAACTCACCCTCCCTCCCTGGTCGGTCTGAAGCTCGAAGGTGGCCGAGTTAGCCAGGTAATGTGGTGGCGTCGCTTTTCCAGGGCGCGCACTGTTGCCGCCAGCAATGCGGAGGCGGGCACGCAATCCGCCGGGGGTCGGAGAGAAGGACGGCGACGGCGGCCGATCAATGGCCACATATTTCGCCGGGGTCTTTAATCAAGTGCTCGCTGGGCAATCAAGGAGGTTTGTTTTCGTCAGCTTTTGGCGTCGTGTCACCATCGCACGCGGCAACAAGATTGCCAACAAAAGGACAAGGCTAACCGAGATAATGAGCTTCCTTCGTGTCGTTGGTGTCAGCAGGTAGCAAGATCTGTAGCTACGCGGTTTGGATGATGTAGTGCGATTCGACCCCGTGATAGATCTACTCTTGTTTGTCACCCTCTAGGTTTTCGTGTTAGCTTCATCATCTTTCTTTCGAGGGTGTTTTTTTTTTTGAATAATCATTGGGGGAGAGTTTTTTCATATGTATATATTACTCAAAGCCCATAAGACAAGTTACATCAAGGATTACATTGTGAGGAGAGGTATATGCGTCATGACATGACAGCATCCCTACTTACGGGGTCCTTAAATTTGAAAGACAAAACGTAAAATCAGAGATAATGTTGCGCAGAATATCTATGAAAAAGTGAATCTCGTTACGAAAGACACGAGCATTCCTAGAGTCCCAAAGCGAGGGTGTTATTTTGATTACTGTTAAGCAATGACTTCACTGTTTAAAAGTTTTAGTTTAATTAAATATCACACTCCTTCCATTTTTATTTACTTTTTGCACATGTTAGCTTTGACTTGATTCAAACTTTATAAATTTTGACCAAGTTTATCGAAAACAATGTAAAGTTTCATAATAAAAGATACATGTAGTATGAAAATATATTGAATGATGATTCTAACGGTATTGATTTAGTAATTGTAGATGTTAATTTTTCTGAGGTATAAACTTGGTCAAAGTTTAAAAAGTTTGACCCGAGACAAATCTAATATGCGAAGTAAATAAAAACCGAGGAAGTACAAGGGGTTACTCCATTGTTTGCATATGCTCCCTCCGTTTCATAATGTAGTGTATCCGTGCTTCCCAAGATTTAAGATTGATCAGACATTCAATTGAATTCAATGGTATAAACTCCCCCCCCCTCGGCGCAGTCGGTCCCGTTGGTTAGATGTATGGTCAAGCTTAGATCTTAAAAAGCGCGGGCGCACTACACTACGGAACGAAAGAAGTATATGGCATGAACAAAACCATTAGCGTATCAAGGGGACTGCTTTTCTTCCTTTAGATTTGGTCGACAAAATTCACGATCATCATGATAAGTTGCGGACGATTGAAGTGTGCTTTTGATTGTCGGCCTGTCGGCGCTCCAAGCATCTCTTCGAATGATTGTATTTCTGTCTATCTTAATGCATAGGCATGCAACCTTCATGCGTGGTCTCCAATTAAATATCATACCTCAAATTCACAATTTGTTTCTTTTTCTTTCACAATAACCACATTAAGTAGTTTCCACGTAGGGTAATTATTGTCGGCAGTTCATATCTTATCAAACTTGCCCTCCCTATATTATCCTAATAAACTTTCTGTATTTTCTAGATCAAGTTTAATACCGAGCCACACACAAGCTCTGCTATGTTGCCGAGCGAGAGACTTGGACCAACTTCATTTGAGTGGCTTGCTGATGAGGAAGAATGGAAAACAACTGCAAGAGAAGAAAGATTGTGTCACTTTCTTCAGTTTATCCTTCTATAGTCTCCAAGAACAAAAGTACTAGGAGGAAGCTCAAAATGTAGGAATTTATAGTTATTGTAATATAACTCATTTGACTATCTCCATTATTTGAACAATGTGTTGGACCTTATGGCTTGTGTTTCCTTTTGGTGAGCAATGTGGTTCAAACGGTTGAATGATTCAGCTATGCATTTGTCAATACTTATACGAATTCCTCTAAAAATGTTTTTTTGGTCTAATTGTGGCCTACATTAACGAAATTTTGCCAACGTTCAAAACTACTGGACCAATTAAGCTGAAACTTTCCCTATTTGTCCAATACAAATGTAGAATTACTAAGATTTTTCTAAAGAAGTTTTTGAAAAAACATCAATTTTCCCAAGTTCTACAAAATGGTGCCAAGCATAATGGGTAATTTCTAAGCATGTTTTTTTTTCAAGTTTGGAGGAATCGTGTGTGATTTTCATGACAAGCTAATGTACCAACATTAGGACACTGTGCTAACTTTGACTATTTTTTGACAGCTTTTATTTTTATTATTTATTACATACAAATGGTGATTTTAATTCGCATTTATCATTACAAATGTTAAAGCAAGGTGTACAAAAAAATTGAACTGGAAATAAATTCAAATGGTCACTTCAAGAGGGTTCTATGGATATTTACATATGATGTTATGTGAGATAGTGCACTTGGTGGAAATTCATTATTTATCTTATGTGCATTCTTCTAAGATTTTTACCATAAGACATTGCGCCAATTAGGACAACTTTCCAATTTATATTAATTTGCAAGAAAATTTAGATATTGTTTCATTTTCTAGCCTTAAATAGTTGGAGATATGCTAAAATAATATGATGTAGCAAATTGTGATTTTGTTTCACATTTATCTTTATTTTTTAGGAAATCACCGGGGGGCAAGGCGCCCCACCTATATTTTTCATTTCTTCAATACCAAAGCACATGATACATCTTTCTCCACCTATTAGGGGGGGGGAGAGGAGATTACACGGGGGTTTCATGAGAGATTACAGCCTGAGGGCAGAGAGGAAAGGTTTCCCAGAGAGGGGCCCTTCCCTGGTACATGGTTTTGCATGGTGAGACCAGAGGTTCAGGGTTTCAATAGCAGTCGTGATCACACGGTCAATCTGAGGGCGTTTTTCATGGAAGACGACACCGTGTCGGTGGTTCCAGATCGTCCATAGCAGCAGCTGCTGCACCGTCGTCCAGTGGTGCTAGGGCATTGGGTGAGTGGGAGAGCAGCTCCACACATGAGCGACCCGAAGACAGCCAAACAGCAGGTGGTTGGTGGTTTCGGCCGCCCCCGGCAGAGCTCGCAGCGTTCGTCGTCGCGCATGTGTTTCTTGACAAGGTTGGACTTTGAGTGAATGCGGTCCTTTGCAACGAGCCATTCGAACACCTGGACACGGGGGGGGGGGGGGGGGAGCCGCCGAGCTCCAGATGAAGTCTTGGACTTCACAGCAGACACGAGTGAAAGTTAGGAGTCTGTAGACATAGGAGGGGAATTTCTTCTCATCAACGCACCTGAGCAGGACCCGACCATCACCCGCCCCCACCTGCAAGGCAGGAAGGCATCGCTCGAGGTCGACCAGCTTGGCTTGGGCGGTGGAGGAGAGGTGCGGCACGAGGTGGTGGCGCACCCCAAAGACCTGGAGGTCGGCGGCTAAGACCGCAACAACCAGCGCATGGGTGAATAAGGACGGGAAGCGGGATCAGAGACAACCACCAGGGCACCATCGATCCGTCCACAAGGCCATCCTGGCTCCATCTCCAGGGATGATACTGGTCAGTTCGCGGTAGAGCAGGAGTAGCTTTGCGAGGGCCTTCCAGACCACGGAGTGGAGCGCCCGTTTATCGTTGACGCCCTGTCGCGCCAGAACCAGACCGCCCAGGCGGACTGGGCTGGTTGGTGCAGCCAGTGGAGAAGTTTGAGCAGCAGGCTACTGTTTTGAGCAGCGAGGTCACGGACACCCAGACCGCCGGTGTCCTTTGGGCCGCACACATCAACCCAGGCAATGAGGCAGCGGGCACCGAAGCAGGTCGACTCGTCGGACCAGAAAAAGTCCCTTCGAAGCTTGTCAATCTCCTCGGGCACACCCACAGGGAGGAGCAGTGCCATCATGGCATGCGTCGGAAGACTTGTGATGACAATATTGATCAAGACCAGCCTCCCAGCCGGGGAGAGTAGTGATGCCTTCCAACTGGCAAGATATTTGTCCACCTTGGTGATGAGAGGCCCGAAATACATCTTCCTGAGCTTGTGAGTTGAAAGAGGCAGGCCAAGGTAGCTCTGTGGGAAGGATGCGATCCCATAGCCGAGGCCCCGCGCTGCACACTCGGCGTCCTCGACAGACATATTCATGGTGACCATGGTGCTTTTACCGAAGTTGATCTGCAGGCCAATGGCAGCGGAGAATAGGTCGAGAGCACGGCGAAGGTTGGAGGCAGCCGTTGGAGTCCCTCAGACTAGGATGAGTGTGTCGTCCGCATACCGCAGCACGGGGCAGGACATATCATCTCGGAGAGGATGCAACAGCTCCCCATCTCGGCATATGCATTGGATGAGACGTTGAAGCACATCCGCCACCAGGATGAAGAGGTTGTTGGAAATATGCCCTAGAGGCAATAATAAATTAGTTATTGTCATATTTCCTTGTTCATGATAAATCGTTTATTATCCATGCTATAATTGTATTGATCGGAGACTTAGATGCATGTGTGGATACATAGACAAAACCATGTCCCTAGTATGCCTCTAATGGACTAGCTCGTTGATCAAAGATGGTTAAGGTTTCCTAGCCATGGACATGAGATGTCATTTGATAACGGGATCACATCATTAGGAGAATGGTGTGATGGACAAGACCCAAACTACAAACGTAGCATATGATCGTGTCAGTTTATTGCTACTGTTTTCTGCATGTCAAGTATATGTTCCTATGACCATGAGATCATGCAACTCACTGACACCGAAGGAGTGCCTCGTGTGTATCAAACGTCGCAACGTAACTGGGTGACTATAAAGGTACTCTACAGGTATCTCCGAGGGTGTCTGTTGAGTTGGCATGGATCAAGACTGGGATTTATTACTCCGTGTGACGGAGAGGTATCTCAGGGCCCACTCGGTAAGACAACATCACAACAAGCCTTGCAAGCAATGTGACTAAGTGTTAGTCACGGGATCTTGTATTACGGAACGAGTAAAGAGACTTCCCGGTAACGAGGTTGAACTAGGTATGGAGATACCGACGATCGAATCTCGGGCAAGTAACATATCGAAGAACAAAGGGAACATCATGCTGGATTAACTGAATCCTTGACATAGAGGTTCGACCGATAAAGATCTTCGTAGAATATGTAGGAACCAATATGGGCATCTAGGTCCCGCTATTGTTTATTGACCGTAGAGGTGTCTCGGTCATGTCTACATAGTTCTCGAACCCGCAGGGTCTGCACACTTAAGGTTTGGTGACGTTTCGGTAGTATAGAGTTATGTATGGTGGTGACCGAAGGTTGTTCGGAGTCCCAGATGAGATGCTGGATGTAACGAGGAGCTCCGGAATGGTCCGGACGTAAAGATTCATATATAGGAAGTCCTATTTTGGTCGCCGGAAAAGTTTCGGGCTCATCGGTAGTGCACCGGGAGTGCCGGTAGTGTACTGGGAGACCATCGGGAGGGGTATTTCGACCCAAGAGGCTACATGGGCTGTGGAAGAGTGAATACCAGCCCTTAGTGGGCTGGTGGAAGTCCCACACAAGGCCCATGCGTCTGGGAGAGAAAGCCCAAAGATAAAAAAGGTGGAAAAAGGGCAAAAAAGGTAAAAATAAGGAGGAGTCCTAGTCCTACTAGGATTGGAGGAGGAATCAACCAATCCCACTAGGTTCGGCCGACACAAGGGCTGCCTCTTTGGCAGCCAAGCCTCCTCCTCCTCTCCTCCTATATATACTAGAGAATTTTAGGGTTTTGGCACAGAATTTTCAGCCACGTGCTACCCGTTCCTCTAGTGCATAGTTTCTCCTCTAGATCGGATTTCTGCAGTGCTTAGGCAAAGCCCTGCCAGAATAGCTCCACCACCATCTCCGGAGCGCCGTCACGCTGCTGAGAACTCTTCTACCTCTCCGCTCTGTCTTGCTGGATCAAGAAGGCGGAGATCGTCATCGAGCTGTACGTGTGCTGAACCCGGAGGTGTCGTCCGTTCAGCCTAGATCGGAAGGACCGTGCCCAAGATCGCGAGACGGACCATGATGAGTTCGTGGGACGGATCATGATGAGTTCGCGGGACGGATCGTGATGAGTTCGCGAGACGGATCGTGATGAGTTCGCGGGGCGGATAGCGACGAGATCGCGGGACGGATCGTGATGAGTTCGCGGGACGGATCGTGATTGGATTGTGGGACGGATCGTGAGAAGATCGCGGGACGCTCGATGATTTGAATCGCGAAGACGTATGACTATACCAACCACGTTTGTTAACGCTTCCCGCTTAGCGATCTACAAGGGTACGTAGATCCACTCTCCCTCTCGTAGATGCTCATCACCATGGATAGATCTTGCGTGTGTGTAGGAATTTTTTTGTTTCCCATGCAACGTTCCCCAACGGTGGCATCATGATCTGGGTCTATGTGTAGATGAGATCTCGAGTAGAACACAAAAGGTTTGTGGGCGTTGATGCTTAGATTGCTTCCTCCCTTGGTCGGATTTTGGTTCAGCGGTATTGTGAGATGAAGTGGCCCGGACCAACATTACTCGTACGCTTACGAGAGACCGGTTCCCTCGACCGCAATTTGTTGCATAGATGGCTTGCGGGTGCCAGTTTCTCTCACTTTAGTAGGATCGGATTCGACAAAGGCGGTCCTTGAGAAGGTTGAAAAGCAACTAGTGTATCACCGTTGTGGTTTTTGCGTAGATGAGAATTGTTCTTGCTAGATACCCTTAGCAGCCACGTAAAACATGCAACAACAATTAGAGGACGCCTAACTTGTTTTTACAGGGTATGTTGTGATGTGATATATGTGACGTATGAGATGATCATGTGATGTATAGATTATCACGACTTGCATGTCGAGAGTACGGCAACTGGCAGGAGACATAGGGTTGTCCTTAATTATTGTATGACCTGCGTGTCAATCATTAAGCGCTATGTAATGCTTTACTTTATCACTAAACGGTAGCAATAGTAGTAGAAGCATGTTGGGCGTGACAACCCCTATGGCGACACGTTGATGGAGATCATGGTGTCTGGCCGGTGACGATGGAGATCATACCGGTGCTTTCTAGATGGAGATCAAAAGCACAAGTTCATGGCCATATCATGTCACTTATGATTTGCATGTGATGTTAATCCTTTTTATGCACCTTGTTTTGCTTAGGACGACGGTAGCATTATATGGTGATCCCTCACTTAATTTCAAGATAAATTGTGTTATCCCCGAGTGTGCACCGTTGTGAAAGTTCGTCGTGTTGAGACACCACGTGTTGATCGGGTGTGATAGACTCTACGTTCACATACAACGGGTGCAAGCCAGTGTTGCACGTGCAGAACACTCGGGTTAAACTTGATGAGCCTAGCATGTACAGACATGGCCTCGGAAGACAAGAGACCGAAAGGTCGAACATGAGTCATATAGCAGATATGATCAACATGATGATGTTCACCATTGAAACCACCTCAACTCACGTGATGATCGGACTTGAGTTGGTGAATTTGGATCATGTGTCACTCGAATAACCGGAGGGATGTCAATTTGAGTGGGAGTTCTTAAGTAATATGATTAATTGAACTCATTATCATGAACATAGTCAGTAGTGTCTTTGCAAACTGTGTTGTAGATAACTAGCTCACGTTGTAGCTCCCTTGTATTTTTATATGTTCCTAGAGAAATAGAGTTGAAAGATGATGGCAGCAATATTGCGGACTGGCTCCGTGATCTGAGGATTGTCCTCGTTGCTGCACAGAAGTCTTATGTCCTTAATGCACCGCTCGGTGCGCCAACCCCTCTAGCGTCGTCTATAGATGTTGTGAACATCTGACAAGCACGTTCTTATGACTACTTGATAGTTTAGTGCGTTGCATTACGGCTTAGAATTGAGGCTCTGAAACGTTTTGAACGTCATAGAACATATGAGATGTTCTAAGAGCTGAAATTAGGATCTCAGGCTCATGCCCGTGTTGCGAGATATGATATCTCCAACAAGATTCTTTGCTTGTAATATGAAAGAGAATAGCTGAATCGTTGAGCATGTGCTCAGATTGTTTGGGTGCTACAATCGCTTGACTCGAGTGGGAGTTGATCTTCCAGATACGATAGTGATTGATATAGTTCTCCAAGGCACTTTCACTAAAGCTACTAGAACTTGGTGATGAACTATAAAACGCCAGGGATAGAAATAATGATCCCTGAGCTATTCGCGATGTTTGACACCGCGAAGGTAGAAATCGAGAAGGAGCGTCAAAGTGTTGATGGTTAGTCAAAACCACTAGATTCGAGAAGGGCAAGAGCAAGGAGAGAAACTTCATGGATAGCGAGTCCGTTGCAGCTCCAGTGAAGCAACCCAAAGTCTAACCCAAACCCGAGATTAAGTTCTTCGATTATAAGGAGAATGGTCGTGGAAGCGGAACAACCCTAGATACTTGGTAGATAAGAAGGCTGGCAAAGTCGACAGAAGTATATTTGATATACGTGTTATTGATGTGTACCTTGCTAGTACTCCTAGTAGCACCTGGGTATTGGATACCGGTTCGGTTGCTAAACGTTAGTAACTCGAAGTAAAAGCTACGGAATAAACGGATACTAGCTAAGTGTGAGGTGACGATGTGTGTTGGAAATGTTTCCAAGGTTGATGTGATCAACATCGCACGCTCTCTCTACCTTCGAGATTAGTGACGAACCTAAATAAATGTTATTTGGTGTTTTTGCGTTGAGCATGAACGTGATTAGATCATGTTCATTGCAACACGGTTATTCATTTAAGTTAGAGAATAATGATTATTCTATTTACATGAATAATACCTTCAATGGTCATGCACCTAGTAAGAATGGTTTGTTGAAACTTGATCATAGTAATACACATGTTCATAACATTGATGCCAAAAAGATACAAAGTTAATAATAATAGTACCACATACTTGTGGCACTGCCGCTAAATGTCATATTGGTATAAAACGCATGAAGAAACTCCATGCTGATGGATCTTTGGACTCATTCGATTTCGAATCGGTTGAGACATGCGAACCATGTCACTTGGTCAAGATGACTAAGGACCCCGTTTTCTGTTTTGATGAAGCAGGCAAGTGATTTATTGGAAATGATACATGTTGATGTAGGCAATCCAATGAGTCTTGTAGCGTGCGGTGGATATCATTATTTTCGTACCTTCACCGATGATTTGAGTAGATATAGTGTATATTTACGAAATGAAACACAAGTCTGAATCGTTTGAAAGGTTCAAGAAAATTCAGAGTGAAGTTTAAGATCATCGTGACAAGAAGATAAAAATGTTTGCGATATGATCGTGGAGGTGAATATCTGAGTTATGAGTTTGGCATACAACTTTAGACAATGTGGAAGTTGTTTCACAACTCACGCCACCTAGAACACCATAGTGTGCTGGTGTGTCCGAACGTCATAGTCGTGCTCTATTGGATATGGTGCGTGCTATGATGTCTATTATCGTTTTGTTACTATAATTTTGGGGTTATGCATTAGAGACAACTACATTCACTTTAAATAGGGCACCATCTAAATCCGTTGAGATGACACCGTGTGAATTATGGTTTGATCGAAACCTAAGCTGTCATTTCTTAATGTTTAGGGCTGCGACGCTTGTGTGGAAAATGTTTTCACCTAATGAGCTCGAACCCAAAGCGGACAAATGCATCTTCATAGAATACCCTAAGAACAGTTGGGTGAACCTTCTATCTCAGATCCAAGCATAAAATGTTTATTGCTAAAACTGAGTCCTTTCTCGAGGAAAAGTTTCTCTTGAAACAATTGAGTGGGAGGAAGATAGAACTTGATGAGGTTATTGAACCTCTATTTCAACCAGAGAGTAGCGCAGCGCAGGAAGTTGTTTTTGTGAAGCCTACGTTAGTTGAAGAGGAAGTTAATGATGATGATCATGAAGCTTCGGATCAAGTTACTATCGAACTTCGTAGGTCGACAAGGACGTGTACTGCTCCTGAGCGGTACGACAACCCTATCTTGGAGGTCATGTTGTTGGACCATGATGAACCTACGAACTATGGAGAAGCGATGATGGGCCCGAAAACCAACAAATGGTTAGAGGCCATGAAATCCGAGAAAGGATCCATGTATGAAAACCAAGTATAGACTTTGGTGGAATTGCTCATTGGACGGCAGGTCGTTAAGTACAAATGGATCTTTAAAATGAAGACAGACGCTGATGGTAAATGTCACCATTTGTAAAGCTCGACTTGTTGCAAAGAAGTTTATGACAAGTTCAAGGAGTTGACTAAGATGAGACTTTCTCACTCGTAGCGATGCTGAAGTCTGTTGAAACTATGTTAGCAGTTGTTGCACTTTCAATTATGAAATCTGGCAGATGGATGTCAAAACATTTTTTCCTTAACGGTTTACTTGAGGAAAGGTTGTATGTGATACAACCAGAAGGTTTTGTCAGTCCTAAGGATGCTAAAAGGTGTGCAAGCTTCGGTGATTCTTCTATGAACTGAAGCAAGCATACCGGAGTTGGAATATACACTTTGATCAGGTGATCAAAGTTTTTGAGTCTATACAAAGTTTACGAGAAACTTTTATTTGCAATAAAGTGAGTGGGAGCACTATAGAGTTTCTGATAAGTATATGTGGATGACATATTGCTATTCGGAAATGATGTAGTATTCTGGAGAGCATAAACGGTTGTTTGAAAAGAGTTTTTCAAAGGAAGACCTGGATAAAGCTACCTAATTGTTGAGCATGAAGATCTATAAAGATAGATCAAGATGTTTGATAAGACTTTCAATGAGTACATACCTTGACAAGATTTTGAAAGAGTTCAAAATGGATTAGTCAGAGAGAAGTGTTCTCGCCTGCTTTGTAAAGGTGTGAAGTTGAGTGAGACTCAAAGCTCGACAACGGCAGAAGAAAGAGAAAGGACGAATGTCATCCCCTATGCCTTAGCCATAGGCTCTGTATAGTATGCCATGCTATGTACCGCACCTGTGTGTACCTTGCCATGAGTCCGTCAAGGGGTACAAGAGTGATCCAGGAGTGGATCACTGGACAGCGGTCAAGATTATCCTTAGTAACTAAAAGACTAAGGAGATGTTTCTCGATTATGGAGGTGATAAAGAGTCCGTCGTAAAGAGTTACGTCGATGCAAGCTTTAACACCAATCCGGATGACCCGTAGTAGGAATCTGGATACATATAATGGAGCAGCCACTTGGAATAGTACCAAGTGGAGCATGGTAGCAGTGTTTATACGTTGACATAGAGATTTGCAAAGTACATACGGATCTGAATGTCGGAGACCCGTTGACTATAAGACCTCTCTCACATGCATAGCATAATCGAGCCCCAGAACTCATTGGGTGTTAGATTCATAACAATGCGTTTCACATCGTGATGTGAACTAGATTATTGACTCTAGTGCAAGTGGGAGACTGTTGGAAATATGCCCTAGAGGCAATAATAAATTAGTTATTATCATATTTCCTTGTTCATGATAAATCGTTTATTATCCATGCTATAATTGTATTGATCGGATACTTAGATGCATGTGTGGATACATAGACAAAACCATGTCCCTAGTATGCCTCTAATGGACTAGCTCGTTGATCAAAGATGGTTAAGGTTTCCTAGCCATGGACATGAGATGTCATTTGATAACGGGATCACATCATTAGGAGAATGGTGTGATGGACAAGACCCAAACTACAAACGTAGCATCTGATCATGTCAGTTTATTGCTACTGTTTTCTGCATGTCAAGTATATGTTCCTATGACCATGAGATCATGCAACTCACTGACACCGGAGGAGTGCCTTGTGTGTATCAAACGTCACAATGTAACTGGGTGACTATAAAGGTACTCTACAGGTATCTTCGAGGGTGTCTGTTGAGTTGGCATGGATCAAGACTGGGATTTGTTACTCCGTGTGACGGAGAGGTATCTCAAGGCCCACTCGGTAATACAACATCACAACAAGCGTTGCAAGCAATGTGACTAAGTGTTAGTCACGGGATCTTGTATTACAGACCGAGTAAAGAGACTTGTTGGTAACGAGGTTGAACTAGGTATGGAGATACCGGCGATCGAATCTCGGGCAAGTAACATACCGAAGAACAAAGGGAACATCATTCGGGATTAACTGAATCCTTGACATAGAGGTTCGACCGATAAAGATCTTCGTAGAATATGTAGGAACCAATATGGGCATCCAGGTACCGCTATTGGTTATTGACCGAAGAGGTGTCTCGGTCATGTCTACATAGTTCTCGAACCCGCGGGGTCTGCACACTTAAGGTTTGGTGACGTTTCGGTAGTATAGAGTTATGTATGGTGGTGACCGAAGGTTGTTCGGAGTCCCGGATGATATCCCGGACATCACGAGGAGCTCAGGTATGGTCCGTAGGTAAAGATTCATATATAGGAAGTCCTATTTTGGTCGCCGGAAAAGTTTCGGGCTCATCGGTAGTGTACTGGGAGTGCCGGTAGTGTACCGGGAGACCATCGGGAGGGGTATTTCGACCCAAGAGGCTACATGGGCTGTGGGAGAGTGAATACCAGCCCTTAGTGGGATGGTGGAAGTCCCACACAAGGCCCATGTGGCTGGGAGAGAAAGCTCAAAGATAAAAAGGTGGAAAAGGGCAAAAAAGGCAAAAATAAGGAGGAGTCCTAGTCCTATTAGGATTGGAGGAGGAATCCTCCAATCCCACTAGGTTCAGCCGACCCAAGGGCTGCTTCTTTGGCAGCCAAGCCTCCTCCTCCTGTCCTCCTATATATGCTACCCATTACTCTAGTGCATAGTTTCTCCTCTAGATCGGATTTCTGCAGTGCTTAGGCGAAGCCCTGCCGGAATAGCTCCACCACCATCTCTAGAGTGCCGTCACGCTGCCGGAGAACTCTTCTACCTATCCGCTCTGTCTTGCTGGATCAAGAAGGCGGAGATCGTCATCGAGCTGTACGTGTGCTGAACGCGGAGGTGCCGTCCGTTCGGCGCTAGATCGGAAGGACCGTGATCAAGATCGCGAGACGGATCGTGATGAGTTCACGGGACGAATCGTGATGAGTTTGCGGGGCGGATCGTGATGAGTTTGCGGGCCGGATCGTGATGAGTTTGCGGGACGGATCGCGATGAGATCGCGGGACGGATCGTGATGAGTTCACGGTACGGATCGTGATTGGATCGTGGGACGGATCGTGATGAGATTGCGGGACGCTCGGCGATTTGAATCGTGAAGACGTATGACTACACCAAGCGCGTTTCTTAACGCTTCCCGCTTAGCGATCTACAAGGGTACATAGATCCACTCTCCCTCTCGTAGATGCTCATTACCATGGATAGATCTTGCATGTGCGTAGGAAATTTGTTGTTCCCATGCAACATTCCCCAACAGAGGTTGGGCAACAAAGCGTCACCTTGGCGCAGCCCATGATAGCAGGACAGCAAGTGCCCCCCGGACCTCAAGGATGTCGAGGAGGCTTCTCCAGATGACCGAGTCGAAGGCATTTGCTAAGTCAAGTTTGACGATGAGAGTGGGGCCTTCCACTTGTCACACACCTGAGTGATTTCTAATGCGTAGAAAAAGTTCTCCGCAGTGCTCCTCCCTTTGATGAAGCCGGTTTGGTCGAGGTCAAGGAGGGCAATGATCTCTGATTGCAGCCTGGTTGTCATCCCCTTAATGATCCCTTTGATATTTGCATTTTGAAGTGAGATGGGTCTAAAGGAACCTAGAGCCAGGATGCCATCCTTTTTTCAAAGAAGGACGACGTGTGCTCTGTTGATCCTCTCCAAATTTGCCACCCCAGAGTGGAAATCCGTGGCGAGGGCGAGTAGTTCAGGCATGACAAGGGACTTGAACGCCCGATAGAAGGCTGGGCCGAACCCATCCGGACCGGGGCTGCTGCCACAATTCATACCTTGAAAAGCCTTCCACACCTCGTCATCGCTGAACGGACCATCCATGGCAGAAGCGTCCACTCGGTGTAGGCCGTCGTATAGCCCACGAAGGTCGAACCCCCACGAGGGAGAGCCCTCAGATGATAAAAGGTTGGATAAGAAGCTAAACAACGCCTATTCTTTTCCGGCATGGGTGGAGACGCTCACCCCATCAACAAGCAGCGATGGAATGTGGTTCTTCCGCATGCGTTGAGAGCCATGAGCATGGAAGAAACCTGAGTTTTCATCGCCCAACATCACTGCCTTGATCTTCCCCCATTGACGCCAGAGAGTGGCCAGGTCTGCGTTGGAGTCTGAGAGGGCCTCCCCGGCTTCATCTCGCAGAGCAAGTTCACATGGTGACATAGGTCTCCCTTCTTCTAAGTGATCAATGAACTTGAGGATCCACCGGCAGTCCACGACCACGACGGACGTCCTTCTGGTGGCCTTTGCCCATCTCTTGCATGCCGAGCGCACCGCCTTGAGTTCAGCAGCAACGGCACCCACCGCGCCGCTGGAGACCGCAGAGGTGATGTTCAGGCATCTACTAATACGTCTCCAACGTATCTACTTTTCCAAACTCTTTTTCCCTTGTTTTGGACTCTAATTTGCATGATTTGAATGGAACTCACCCGGACTGACGCTGTTTTCAACAGAATTTCCTTGGTGTTATTTTTGTATAGAAATAAAAGTACTCGGATCGTCCTGAAAATTTACGAAGAATATTTTTTGAATTAATAAAAATATTGGCGTAAGAATTAACCAGAGGGGGGCCACCAGCAGGCCACAAGCCTGCTAGCCATGGCCACCCCCTGGCCGCATGGAGGAGGCTTGTGGGCCCCTCGTGGCTCCTCCGACCTCCTCTCCAGCTCCATATAACCCCATTTGTCGAGGAAAAAAATCAAAGAGAAGAGTTCATCGCGTTTCACGATATGGAGCCGCTGCCATCGCCAATTCTTCCTCGGGAGACCATATCTGGAGTCCGTTTTGGGCTCCGGAGAGGGGAAATTGACACCTTCGTCATCACCAACCATCCTTCATCACCAATTCCATGATGCTCCCCATCGTTCGTGAGTAATCTCATCGTAGGCTTGCTGGACGATGATGGGTTGGATGAGATTTATCATGTAATCGAGTTAATTTGGTTAGGGTTTGATCCCTAGTATCCACTATGTTTTGAGATTGATGTTGCTATGACTTTGCTATGCTTAATGCTTGTCACTAGGGCCTGAGTGCCATGATTTCAGATCTGAACCTATTATGTTTTCATGAATATATGTATGTTCTTGATCCTATCTTGCAAGTTGTAGACACCTATTATGAGTTATGATCCGCATCCCCCAGGGTAGGACAAAAGATGTCATGCAAGTTCTTTTCCATAAGCACGTATGACTATATATGGAATACATGCCTACATTACATTGATGAATTGGAGCTAGTTCTGTGTCACCCTATGTTATAACTGTTACATGATGAATGCCATCCGACATAATTATCCATTGCCTACGAGCTTTCCATATATTGATCTTCGCTCAGTTACTTTTCCATTGCTACTGTTACAAACACTACAAACTGCTACTATCACCT
This sequence comes from Hordeum marinum, assembly GCA_022496015.1. Taxonomy (NCBI): domain Eukaryota; kingdom Viridiplantae; phylum Streptophyta; class Magnoliopsida; order Poales; family Poaceae; genus Hordeum; species Hordeum marinum. The sequence continues at coordinate 212,763,223 of CM039678.1, forward strand.
TGCCACAGTTACCGTTACTACCATATTACTTTGCTACCGAATAATTTGTTGTAGATATTAAGTCTTTCAGGTGTGGTTGAATTGACAACTCAGCTGCTAATACTCGAGAATATTCTTTGGCTCCCCTTGTGTCGAATCAATAAATTTGGGTTGAATACTCTACCCTCGAAAACTGTTGCGATCCCCTATACTTGTGGGTTATCAAGATATTTTCTGGCGCCGTTGCCGGGGAGCATAGCTTTATTCTCTGAGTCACTTGGGATATATATATCTGTTGATCACTATGAAGAATCTGAAAGATCCAAAAACCAAGATCTATCCCTCTACTACGAGGGGAGGTCAGGAACTACCATCTTGCTCTGCACTTGATTCACCTTCTGTTATGAGTAAGTCCGCGACACCGCCACCTGCTAGTAATTCTGATATGTCGCAAGTAATTGATGATGCTACTTCTGCTATGCATGATGCTTATGATAATACTTTGCTTGATGACACTGTGCCACTGGGTGAATTTCTTGATGAACAAATTGCTAGAGGTAATGCTGAAACTGATAATATTTCATAATCTGATGAAATTATTGAAACTGAACACTATGATTCCCTTGCTAGACCTAGCTCTCCTAGATATGAATTGCCTGATATACCTGAAGGATATGTTATGGAAGGAGAGGTAGCTAGGGACTTTCTTGCTTGTAAGGATAGAGATGATCTTAAGAAATTGCTTCGCAAGTGGAAGGAAAAATCTCTGAATGCTAGAATGCAATATGATCCTAAGTTTGCTACTTCACCCATGTTTGTTACTGATAAGGATTATGAATCCTCTGTCGATCCTGAGTTAATTACTTTGGTTGAATTTGATCCTTTCCATGGTTATGAATCTGAAACTGTTGTGGCACATCTTACCAAATTGAATGATATAGCCACCCTATTTACTCATGAGGAATTTTTTTGCTATTACTATATTCTTAAGTTGTTTTCTTTCTCATTAAAGGGTGATTCTAAGAAATGGTTTAATTCTCTTGCTCTTGGTTGTGTGTGTAGTCCCCATGACATGGTTTATTACTTCTCTGAAAAATATTTTCCTGCCCATAAGAAACAAGCTGCCTTGCAGGAAATATTTAACTTTGTGCAAATTGAAGAAGAGAGTCTCCCACAAGCATAGGGGAGGCTTCTCCAATTGCTTAATGCTTTTCCTGACCATCCTCTCAAAAAAATGAAATACTTGATATCTTTTTATAATGGACTAACCGATGCTTCTAGGGACTACCTAGATAGTTGTGTTGGTTGTGTTTTCAGGGAACAAACTATTGAACAAGCTGAATTACTGTTGCATAACATACTGAGCAATGATAATGATTGGACTATTCCCAAACCACCTCCAAAGCCGAGAAAACAGGTATCTATTCCTTAGTCCTGAATATATGCAAGATCCAAAGAAATCTATGAAAGAAAAGGGTATAAAAGTTGAAGATGTTAAGAATCTACCACCTATTGAAGAAATGCATGGTCTTGATAACCCGACAGAGGTAGTAGAGGTAAATTCTCTCAGAAGATTTGATGAAAGAGATATTCCTTATAATAAGCCTGCTAGCCAATGCTTGGATGAATTTGATAATTTTATTATGAAGCAAGAAAATTTCAATGCCTATGAATTTGATAATTGAAACATAATGCTTATATGCTTGATCGCTTGGGTGATTATTTGAGTAGAACTATCAATGATCTTAAGCTTATTAGTAAACATGCTTCCATGGTAACCACTCAAGTATAACAAGTACTTAAGACTCAAAAATATTTGCTTAATGAGATGAATAGTAAAGACAATGATCATTCTATTAAAGTTGTGACAAGAGGTGGTAGAATGACTCAGGAACCTTTGTATCCCGAGGGCCATCCTAGGAGAATTGAGGAAGATTCTCACAGAGTTAACACTGATGCATCTATTCCTTCTAGTAAGAGTAGGAAAAATAATGATGATAGTACTTTGCATGCTGTTAGTGAACCTGTTATAGATACGTATGAGAATCCAAATGATATTTCTATTTCTGATGCTGAGACACAATCTGGTGATGAACATGAGCCTAGTGATAACATTAATAATGATGTTCATGTTGATGCTCAACCTAGTAATGATAATGATGTGGAGACTGAATCTCCTGATGATCTTGATAACCCACAATCTAAGAATAAAAGATATGATAAAAGAGACTTCATTGCTAGGAAACACGGTAAAGAAAGAGAAACATGGGTTCAGAAACCCATGCCCTTTCCTCCTAAACCATCCAAGAAAAAGGATGATGGGGACTTTGAGTGCTTTGTTGAAATGATTAGACTTGTCTTTTTACGTATGCGCTTGACTGATATTTTGAAAATGTTTCCTTATGCTAAGTATATGAAAGATATTGTGACAAATAAAAGAAAGATACCGGAGGCTGAGATTTCCACCATGATTGCTAATTATACTTTTAAAGGTGGAATACCTAAGAAACTAGGAGATCCAGGAGTACCTACTATACCATGCTCTATTAAAGGAAATTATGTTAAAACTGCTTTATGTGATCTTGGTGCTGGTGTTAGTGTTATGCCTTTCTCTTTATACCGTAGACTTGATTTGAATAAGTTGACACCTACTAAAATCTCTTTGCAAATGGCTGATAAATCAATTGCTCTACCTATCAATATTTGTGAAGATGTACCTGTCGTAGTTGCAAGTGCTACTATCTTGACGGACTTTGTTATTCTTGATGTTCCCGAGGACGACAATATGCGATCATCCTTGGGAGACCCATTTTGAATACGCCAGGGTCTGTTATTGATTGCAACAAGGGCAATGTCAATTTTCATATTAATGGTAATGAGCATACGGTACACTTTCTGAAGAAACAACCTCAAGTTCATAGTATCAATTCTATTGAAACAATTCCAACAATTATTATTGGAGACTTTGAGTTCCCCCTTCCTACTGTCAAGAAGAAATATGATATACTTATTGTCGGGGAAATGCATATCCCCATTGAGGTAACTTAGTGTTATTCAAAAATTCTTCGGTTTCATGTCATTCGAAAGAATTTCGTTAATAAGACTTGATCAACCTTATTGATGGATTCCTTTTGAGGAGCATGAGATGGATGAATTTAGAAAGCAGAACTTCCTGTACCTAACTTTTACTTTTTGTTACCTAGATGAAATTAAGTAAAAATGCTATTATTTTTCTATTTTCTGAGTTTCCCGTGCAATAGAAAAATGACCTGAAAATAAAAGTTCCCAGAATCCCTTGAAAATTCAGTATGATTTTTTCTGGAATATTTAAGAATTTTTGGCAGTCAGAATGCATCAAGGGTTGCACCAGTGGGCCACAAGCCTGCAGGGCGCGGCCACCCCCTAGCCGTGCCTAACAAGCTTGTGGGTCCCACGTGCCCCCCTCCACTTATTCCAGCACCCATTCACTCCATCTTCCTCTAGAAAAAATCCCACTATCGCTCAAACCCGTGTTCTAGCTCATCTTGCTGCCATTTTCGATCTCCTTGCTCAAAGCTCCATTTGCAAAACTGTTTTAGGGGATTGCTCACCTGTATGTGACTCCTCCAATGGTCCAATTAGTTTTTGTTCTAGTGCCTTATATATTGCAAGTTTTTGCTGTTATGGTGACCTTGTTCTTGAGCTTGCATATCAAATTTGTATGGTCTCAAGTAGTTTTGATGCATGATATAGTCTCTAGGCACTTGAGGGAGTAGTTGCTATGAGTTTTGTTGAGTTTTGTGCACCTTTATTTTCACTCACTAAAATTTTCAGAATTTTTTTAGAGAAAGAAAAGATGTTGAGGAGAATGTATCAAGGTGGTTCCTCAAGCAAGAAAGCCCCGAGATTCGCGCTACGTGAGCCCGATTTTGAACTACCCAGGGAAGCTCGAGTATTGCCTTGTGGATTGTCGTCGAATCAACTAATGGAAAATGCCGGATTTAAGGAAGAGTTTTATGCATACATAAGGAATACCGTCCTTGAGGAGTTCATTTCAGATCGATGCAAGAAATATTATCAACTCACTGACTCTTTCGTGAGGAGGTTTGAATTTTCATCTAAGCGTAATTCTCATGTTGTTCTATTTGATCTTTATGATAAGACCTATACCATGGACCTAGAAGATTTTAATGATGCATGCAATTCCATAGTGGGGTAGTTGTAGCGATCCTCATAAAAATGAATATAATGATTTCCTTGCTAGCATCACAGTGGGAGAAACTAGAATCATTACACAAGCTACTTTGGGGAGCATTTACTTTCCGGCTATACATTATTTTGCTCTCTTCATAGGTAGATGTATTAATGGTAAACTTGAGCATAGCCACCTTTGCACGCCTGATCTGAGCATCCTTAAGAGTGCGGTAATGGCAGAAAGACGATATAACTTGGGGGCTATTATTGCCAGGAGGTTACATCATAATGCTAAGGACGGAGATTTCTTTGGTGGAATTTATGCCACCCGTGTAGCTAAGTATCTTGGGGTACCCATAAGAGGGAATGACATTGAATTACCCCCTACTTTCCTTGATTATGAGGCTTTGGTGCTCCATCAGCTTCTTGAAAGAAACGAACAATCCCTCTAGTACCGACTAATTTTTGATAGGCAACGTGTTGTCCATGTTAGCCTTCCTGCTCCTGCCTTCTTTAACTTTTAGGAGAAGCAGAGATATTTTATAACCAGAGAGGAGGCAAACAAGTACGAGCAAAATGCAGAAACTGCTCGCCTTCACGCTGTAGTGGTATAGGCGATAGCCGCCGCAACCCAACACAACCCCAACTTTGACTTCGGATATTATCCAGGCCATCCATGGCCCTAGACCAACTTAGGCCAAAATCCTAAGCTTGGGGGAGTATGTATTTCTCACCAACATTACATTCATGTTCATACACTTATTTCAGTTGTCGGTGTTCATACTTTTTCGTTGTACTATCCATGGTAGTTTAATTCTTGTTTTGCTTTCTTCTTGTGTGTTTAATAAACTTTGAGAAAAATACAAAAAAATTAGTTCTAGCTTTATTTCCTAGTTGCTTAGTTGTACCATTAAAGAGAAAACCAAAGCTTCACCAGAGTAATTAAGTTGCTTGTGTGTTTTTGCTTGTTGGGAGCTTTCCCGTGTAAATAATTTTCCTTTCTTTTCTTTGGGTCGTAAGGAGAAGACCACGATGACGTGTTGAGTGGCTCTCATATGCACTATTGTTTATCTTGCAAAGAGCCCTTATAGCCTTGTCTTCTCCTTCGGTTTATTGTTTGCAGATTCCAGCTTAGTCCAATGCATGCGCACTCTTATTATTATTCACATCGTTCGGTCGTGCAAGTGAAAGGCAATAATGACGATATTTGATGAAAAGATTGAGATGGAGAAAAGCTGGTATGAACTCGATCTGTCTTTATATTGTAAATATGATTATCTCATCGTTGCGAATTCAGTACGTTATGGGTTGAACATGTTTGCAATAACAATTAGAGATTGTAGTTATTCATGCCATGCTTAATTAGCTAAGAGTGGATAATGGTTCGTCTTGAGTGACAACATGCGCATTAAAATGATGGTGACGTAGTATGATAGAATGGTATCCTCCTTTGGATGATTCAAGTGGCTTGACTTGGCACATGTTCATGCATGTAGTTGAAACAAATCAACATAGCCTCCACGATATTTATGTTCATAGTGAATTATATCCTACTCATGCTTGCATTCAATGTTGGTTAGTCTCAAGGCATGTTGATGACTGTGTCGCTCTCTAGTTGGTCGCTCCCCAGTCTTTTGATAGCTTTAACTTGTACTAAGTGGGAATACTGCTTGTGCATCCATCTCAATAAACCCAAAGTTGTTCCATATGAGTCCACCACATCTACCTATATGCGGTATTTACCTGCCGTTCCAAGTAAATTTGCATGTGCTAAACTTTAAACCTTCAAATAAACCTTCTGTTTTGTATGCTCAAATCGCTCATGTGGCGACTAGGGGCTGTCAGTATCTTCCATGCTAGGTGGGTTATTCTCACGATATGTGTTGCTTCACTATCATTCACGAGAAAGTGGCTAGTAATCGGGATGCCCAGTTCCATGCTCGAAATAAAAAAGCAAAATATAATTAAACAAAACTCCCCCAGGAATGTGTTTGTATGGACGGTACCTGTGAATTCGGCCCGCCGTGGAGTGTGATTGATTGGTGGAGGGGGAGTAAAAACTTTACCATTCTATTTGGGAACCGCCTATAATGTATTTAGCATGGAATATATTGAAAACCTCTTGGTCGTTATGTGAGCAATGAAATCATACCACTCAAAAATCGTTACCTATCTCTGCTTTAAAAGCTTGAGCTCTGGCACCTCTCCAAATCAATGCTTCCCTCCGCGAAGGGCTTATCTATTTACTTTATTGTTGAGTCATCAGCCTCTTATAAAAGGCACTAGTTAGAGAGCACCATTGTTATTTGTATGCCTTGCTATTAATTGATGTTGAGTATGAGCATGACTGGATCTCTCTCATCGTGGATTACAATGTTTAGTCAGTCCTTGTTCTCTAGAGGTGCTCTGCATTTATGTTTTGCAGTCTCAGAAAGGGCTAGCGAGATACCATTATGGCATATTGTATCATGATTGTTTTGATATATTGTTGTCATCCGAGACTTGTTATTATTGCTCGCTTGTTGGTTATGCCATTGACATGAGTAAATGTGAGACCTAAATGTTATTGTGAATGTGGTTAGCTTATAATCTTTGCTGAAAAACTGAACATAAGTTAAACATATTTACAATAGCAAGATCAAACAGAGTTTGTAAAAGTTTTTCTTTATCACTTTCAGTTTATCAACTGAATTGCTTGAGGACAAGCAAAGGTTTAAGCTTGGGGGAGTTGATACGTCTCCAACGTATCTACTTTTCCAAACTCTTTTGCCCTTGTTTTGGACTCTAATTTGCATGATTTGAATGGAACTAACCCGGACTGATGTTGTTTTCAGCAGAATTGCCTTGGTGTTATTTTTGTGCAGAAATAAAAGTTCTCGGATCGTCCAGAAAATTTACAGAGAATATTTTTGGAATTAATAAAAAATATTGGCGCAAGAATTAACCGGAGAGCGACCACCAGCAGACCACAAGCCTGCTAGTCGCGGCCACCTCCCCTGGCCGCATGGAGCAGGCTTGTGGGCCCCTCATGGCTCCTCCGACCTCCTCTCCAGCTCCATATAACCCTATTTGTTGAGAAAAAAACAAAGAGAAGAGTTCATCGCGTTTCACGATACGGAGCCACCGCCATCGCCAGTTCTTCCTTGGGAGACTAGATCTGGAGTCCGTTTTGGGCTCCGGAGAGGGGAAATCGACGCCTTCGTCATCACCAACCATCCTTCATCACCAATTCCATGATGCTCCCAACCGTTCGTGAGTAATATCATCATAGGCTTGTTGGACGGTGATGGTTGGATGAGATTTATCATGTAATAGAGTTAGTTTGGTTAGGGTTTGATCCCTAGTATCCACTATGTTCTGAGATTGATGTTGCTATGACTTTGCTATGCTTAATGCTTGTCACTGGGGCCCGAGTGCCATGATTTCAGATCTGAACCTAATATGTTTTCATGAATATATGTGTGTTCTTGATCCTATCTTGCAAGTTGTAGACACCTATTACGAGTTATGATCCGCATCCCCAGGGTGACAATAACTGGGATTCTTTCCGGTGATTACCGTAATTTGAGGAGTTCATGTATTCACTAAGTGCTAATGCTTTGGTCCGGTTCTCTATTAAAATAAGGCCTTAATATCCCTTAGTTTCCAATAGGACCCCGCTGCCACGGGAGGGTAGGACAAAAGATGTCATGCAAGTTCTTTTTCATAAGCATGTATGACTATATATGGAATACATACCTACATTACATTGATGAATTGGAGCTAGTTCTTTGTCACCCTATGTTATAACTATTGCATGATGAATGTCATCCGACATAATTATCCATCGCTGATCCATTGCCTATGAGCTTTCCATATATTGATCTTCGCTCAGTTACTTTTCCGTTGCTACTGTTACAAACACTACAAACTGCTACTATCACCTTGCCACAGTTACCATTACTACCATATTACTTTGCTACTGAATACTTTGTTGTACATATTAAGTATTTTAGGTGTGGTTGAATTGACAACTTAGCTGCTAATACTCGAGTATATTCTTTGGCTCCCCTTGTGTCGAATCAATAAATTTGGGTTGAATACTCTACCCTCGAAAACTGTTGCGATCCCCTATACTTGTGGGTTATCATCTCCCACCAGTTCCATGAAGCTCGGGTGGTTTAGCCACCACTTTTCAAAGCGGAAGCAGTGGCCGGATGGGATGCTTGTAGAGACGGTGACCACCAGGGGGACGTGGTCGGAGACGTGCCGGGGGAGTGAGGTCAGAGAGGATCTAGGGAGAGCAAGGTTCCAATCTTGGTTGAAGAGAGCGCGGTCGAGTTGCACCAAGGTAGGGACGTCTTGGCGGATGGACCAGGTAAATTGTCAGTCTAGTAGAGGGAGCTCGAGCAAAGGGAAGAGGTTTATGCAGTCATTAAACCAGGAAGCTTCCATGGAGTTGAAGTGGTAGTTGTTCTTGTCTGTTGGCGACCTGGTGAGGTTGAAATCACCAGCGACAAGCAGCTGCCCCGTGACAACAGTTTTCAAAGAAAACATCTCGGCGAGGAAAGCTTGCTTTGAGGCATGATCGACCGGGGCATAGACATTGGCGATGGTGAAGCAGAGATCAGAGATGATGGAGTGGAAGGTGGTGATTAGATTGTGTGGGAGCGATGTGGCGGAGCAGAGCGAGAGGGTGGAGGGATTCCAAGCCGTGACGACTCCCCCGCAAGAGCCACCAGAAGGGTTGAATGCATGGTCGCGCATGCAACTAGGTAGGAAGGACCTGACTTTTGATGGGGGGGGGTTGTAGAGAGTTTTGACTCTTGGATGCAAACGACAGCAAAGTTTTGGGAGGAGAGACATATTCTCACATCAGTACATTTTTTATGGTATCCAAGCCATCTCACATTCTAGATACAGAAAACTAATTTTTGAGGGTGTCGATTCATGGCATATGCAACTTCACCAGGTACAGATAGCAAAGACTACGAAAAAGGAAATAGGAGCGACTAGCCATAGGCTGAGTAGCAGCACCGGCGACGCGACCAAGATGAAAAGGCCCACAGAGTGGCCTGGGTGCAGCAGGGACAAAAAGACAGCAGCCGACAACATGGCAGAGCAAGCCGGTACCGTAGAGAGCGCGCGAGGTGCAGGTGGCTCTCATTTGGGCGGGATGCGCCCGACGTGCTTGCGGGGAAGGCAAGCAGAGAGCACTACAACGGTGCCGTCACCGAGAGGGGCGACGTCTGCATGATCAAGGATGCGTAGCTTGTTGATCACGCCATGAAGCTTCTTGGAGCAGGAGGCGAGCGACACCTTGAGCTCTGTGACCTTTATGGCACGGACCATCATGGGGACGTGTTGTTTGGGCTCCTTTCTCTTGAGGTGAGAGCTTTGCCTAGCATCACCAAGAGTAGCATCAAGGCGACGCTTCTTTCGAGCCCTCATCTTGAGAGCAGTGGCCTCATGCAGCTCAATGGGGATGTCTTGCAGCGCCACAGCATCATCGGCAGGAACAGGCGCGCTCAGGGTCGAAGGGGTGGTTGTGGTCGGATGCAACAGAGGGGATGCGCAAGGCATGGCAGCTGGGGAGGCCACCCCCTGCGAGGCACCGCGGCTGGAGCTATTGGGAGTGATGGGGCATGCGGCGGGGTCGAAGGAGCGCACGCTCAGGCCCTGGAAAGCCGATGTGACATGGTCTATTGGGGAATGTTGCATGGGAAACAAAAAATTCCTATGCACACGCAGATCTATCCATGGTGATGAGCATCTACGAGAGGGAGAGTGGATCTATGTACTCTTGTAGATCGCTAAGCAGGAAGCGTTAAGAAATGCGGTTGGTGTAGTCGAACGTCTTCGCGATCCAAATCGCCGAGCGTCCCGCGATCTCATCACGATCCGTCCCGCGATCCAGTCACGATCTGTCCCATGAACTCATCACGATCCGTCCCGCAAACTCATCACGATCCGTCTCGTGATCTTGATCATGATCCGTCCTGCGAACTCATCACGATCCGTCCCGCGAACTCATCACGATCCGTCTCGCGATCTTGATCACGGTCCTTCCGATCTAGCGCCGAACGGACGACACCTCCGCGTTCAGCACACGTACAGCTCGATGACGATCTCCGCCTTCTTGATCCAGCAAGAGGGAGCAGAGAGGTATAAGAGTTCTCCGGCAGCGTGACGGCGCTCCGGAGATAGTGGTGGAGCTATTCCGGCAGGATTTCGCCTAAGCACTGTAGAAATCCGATCTAGAGGAGAAACTATGCACTGGAGGAACGGGCAGCACGTGGCTAAAAATTCTATGAAAAAACCCTAAAACCTCCAGTATATATAAGAGGAAGAGAGGAGGAGGCTTGGCACAAGGGCCAAGCCTCCAAGGAGTCGGCCGAACCAGGTGGAGGAGGTGGACTCCACCTCCAATCCTAGTAGGACTAGGATTCACCCTATTTTTGCCTTTTTCCACTTTTTCTCTTTGGGCCTTTTTTCCCAAACCGCATGGGCCTTGTGTGGGACTTCCACCAGCCCACTAAGGGCTGGTAAAAACTCTCCCACAGCCCATGGAGCCTCTTGGGTTGAAATACCCCTCCCGATGGTCTCCCGGTACACTACCGGCACTCCCGGTACACTACCGATGAGCCCGAAACTTTTCCGGCGACCAAAATAGGACTTTCTATATATGAATCTTTACCTCCGGAGCTCCTCGTGACGTCCGGGATCTCATCTTGGACTCCGAACAACCTTCGGTCACCACCATACATTACTCTATACTACCGAAACGTCACCAAACAGACCCTGCGGGTTCGAGAACTATGTAGACATGACCGAGACACCTCTAGGGTCAATAACTAATAGCGGGACCTGGATGCCCATATTGGTTCCTACATATTCTACGAAGATCTTTATCGGTCGAACCTCTATGTCAAGGATTCAGTTAATCCCGTATGATGTTCCCTTTGTTCTTCGGTATGTTACTTGCCCGAGATTCGATCGTCGGTATCTCCATACCTAGTTCAACCTCGTTACCGGAAAGTCTCTTTACTCGTTCCGTAATACAAGATCCCGTGACTAACACTTAGTCACATTGCTTGCAAGGCTTGTTGTGATGCTGTATTACCGAGTGGGCCCTAAGATACCTCTCCATCACACGGAGTAACAAATCCCGGTCTTGATCCATGCCAACTCAACAGACACCCTTGGAGATACCTGTAGTGTACCTTTATAGTCAGCCAGTTACGTTGCGACATTTGATACACACAAGGCACTCCTCCGGTGTCAGTGAGTTGCATGGTCTCATGGTCATAAGAACATATACTTGACATGCAGAAAATAGTAGCAATAAACTGACACGATCATATGCTATGTTTGTAGTTTGGGTCTTGTCCATCACACCATTCTCCTAATGATGTGATCCCGTTATCAAATGACATCTCATGTCCATGGCTAGGAAACCTTAACCATCTTTGATCAACGAGCTAGTCCATTAGAGGCATACTAGGGACATGGTTTTGTCCATGTATCCACACATGCATCTAAGTCTCCGATCAATACAATTATAACATGGATAATAAACGATTATCATGAACAAGTAAATATGATAATAACTAATTTATTATTGTCTTTAGGGCATATTTCCAACATGGTCGACGAGGGAGAGGGCGGGAGTTCGGCCGCACCAGAGGAGAAGGCATGAAACTCCCAGTCTTCCTCCTGACGCGATCCCACGGCCCCGCCATGAAGCACGACAACATCGTCTTCAAGGCACGGACCCACGCTACCGCCACCGGTCTTGGCGTCCTCACCCGGGCTACAATGCTGGGCAGGCAGCAAGGGGTCATAGCTAGCGTTTCGCTCACCGACCCCCCCCCCCCCCCCCCCATGTGCATGACCGGACGTGCCGGCCGCCCACCTTGGAGCGGAAAAGGAGGGACTGGCGCTGCCCGGGGTAGCTGTGGCTGGGCTGCGGGTAGAACGACACGTACTCGCCGCACGCGTCAAGGGAGTTCACCAGTGGCCAGACACGGCGAGCAGCGAGCTTGACGTCGACGATGAGCTCGATGCTGTTGAGGACCTCGATGGTGCAGTTGTCGGCGGGGGGCTTGCTTGAGCTGGACAACCACCCTAATGGAGGAGTGTTCCGAGTCGTCCATGCAGGAGTGGTCAACCTCCAGGAGGTTGCCCACAGGCCTCAGGATCATGGCCAGGTTGAGGCGGCGCTAGTGTTCAAGGGGGTAGTCCGCCACCTCCAATTCGGCAAGCAGTCAGGGGCCGCCGCGGTGGCGGTAAGCTGCGTCTTCGTGGTGCTAGATGTCCACACGGTGCCTCCCCGCGATGAAAGGGGAACGGCGCACCGCGTCGTCGCACGCGTCGTCGTCCGTGAACTTCACCAGCATATCTCCATGGATGGAAAGAGGGCGACAAAATAGCGTTGCAGAGCAGCACGGATAATCGCAGTGGGGGAGCTCGAGGGAGGAGTGACGTGACCAAAATCCAGGTGGGCAGCCACACTCATGTCCACGTAGGGCATGAACACCTGGAAGACCCTGGCGTGGCGCGTCGGACCACGGGAGGCGAGGGAGGAGCCCGTCGAGTCACCGGACTCGACAAATTCTTCATCCGAGGCCAGCGGGGAGGGGGCTCGGATCAATGTCATCCAAGAGGTGACGGCGAGGCGCAGGGGAGCCAGCGGCCAGGGCGGTCGGGGGGTGCAGGGGGGGGGGGGGGGGGGGGGGGGACAACGGTCCCCTGGAGAGACCAGAGGGGCCAGCAGCATGGCGGGATGGAGTCGCCTCGTCGCCGAGGACACGGATGGTGGTGGAGGTGACGGGGATGGGTGGAGGCGGGGCGGAGGAGGAGGATGGCAAAGGGGAGGGGAGAGGGGAGAGGAGGCGACAGCAGATGGGAGAGGTGGAGGCTGCACGGCGAGGGAAAATAGTGGGGCGTGCCCGATGGTCCATGGAACGGTGCCCGCTGCCGCCGTAGGTGAAACATCACACGGGATCGCGACATTCTTTGACGAAGTGCCTCGGGGAAAGGCACTTGAAGCGGGCGTTCTCAGAGGAGTGGTGCGAAAACTTGCGACGGGGGACGGGGGGAGTGTGGAGGATCACGGGGAAGGACCTCGAGATAAGAAGGGGCGAGAGCATGGACGTCGGGCGAGGAACACGGATGATCAATGCGGCAAGGCGGGGCGGAGGCGAGAGGACAGGGGAGGCTGGGCGGCGTGAGGCCATCAGCAGCAGTGGAGCGCGGCGGCATAACTCCTCCGAAGCACCGCGGCGGCGGGGGAGAGGGCGATGGGGCGTGCGGCGACATGGGATGACCGGGAACATCCCCTGTATCGCAGCATGGGCTGGCCGCGGAGTGGTCAACCGAGATGGGCGACGACCTGGTTGGGGGCGCAGGGGACCGGGATGGCCCCCACGTGCCAGCGACGCTGAGGCGCCCCTCGCTCTCTCCAGGGCTGGACCCCCCAGGCCCCCGAGGACTTGGGCGGAGCAGGCAAGGCCGGCGGAGGCCGCGGCCGTCGTCGATGCCACTGAGGGGTGAAGGCGCAGCACCAGGTCGTGCCGAACGATGGAGGCCGAGGCGAGGATGAAGGTGGCCACGACAGGCGAGGCGGCGAAGAAGGAGAAGACTCGGGGCTCCAGGCGAAGCAGATCGAACCTCTCAGGAGGCGTGGTGAGGCACCAGTTGACCACGCGGGCGGCGACCGAAAGGCCCATTGGGGGTAGCTGCGGGGGGCTGGAGGCCCAGATCTGGCTAGCTTGGGGGCGCCGGGAGAAGAGCCCAGCGGACGGGAGGGAGTCGAAGGAGAGGAGGACAAAACTCTGGAAAGCGAAGCCGGGGCGCGGGGAGGGGACGGCTGGGGTGGCGGGAAGGGGGCAGGTGGGTGATGGAGGCGAGGTGCCGTCGTGGCGAGGGGTGTGTGGTTGGAGGGGACGAGGGCGGAGGAGGAGGGAGGAGGCGGGCGGGGAAGGAGACCAGGGAGCGGCGACGCGCGGTCGCCACGGAGAGCGCGAGAGCGGGGTCTCATCAAGAATCGCCGTTGACACATTTTTGCCACATGGTGATTGCTTCCCACATTTTTCTTTTAGATGTGAAAGCAAAGTGTAAAAAAATAAAAAAGTTCAAAGCGGAAAGGAGCTCAAATGATCGCTGAAATTTGAGGTGAATGTTACGAAACTTCATTGAAGATGTGGTCCATTTAGTAAATAACGTGCTATTTTATTTTGTGTGTTCTTCTCAGTTTTTTTATCATAGAGTGTCATGTGACTATATTATTGTATCATCCCAAGTTTCACTATTTTTTCTGGCCAGTGCTCTGCGCCGGCGCGCCGGTCAAAACTTTCGGCCGGCCGCACGGGGGCCGGCCGATCCGCCAGACTGGATCTGATTTGACCGTCAGATCTGTCCATGCAGCAAAAATCCTCGATGTAGCAAATTTCAACCACGATGTAGCAAATTTTGGTCACGGATGCAGCAAAAATATGGTTATAGCAAAATAATATCAGCGTGGCCGTAGTAAAAAAACGACGATGATGATGTGTGGTAGCAAAAAAAATGTGGGTTGTAGCAAAACAATTCGGTGAACTCGGGTTGCAACTCTGACGAACATGTATGTAGATTTTTTTAGTGAATGGTTGTAGGAAAAATTAACACCAGTTGTAGCAAAAAAATCCGACGAACTCAGGTTACAACTAAATGTGGATACAACTTTTTTAGTGAACAAAAATGTAGCAAAAATCACCAACGATTGCAACAAAAATCATGTCGGTAGTAGCAGAAAAATATAACAGTTACAATAAAAATGACGCCTCGCAGTAAAAAAGAAAGGGGGTCCACGCGCGGGGGATTGTACGATGCGCGCAGGACCGGTCGAAGCGTTCGGCCGGCGCGCCGTGGAGAAACGTTTGCCTTTTTTTATTTCAATTAGGTGTTGTTTCATTATTATTTTTCTAAGATCATGCAAAAACTCCCAATGGATATACCATTCGAAAACTCCCCTCTTACCCCTAAAAAAACTCCCCTCTCGCTGCCAGAGCAGACACAATCAGAGGAACCTACAATCTCGTCGGTGGCAGACGCGGAAGAAATGGGATCACACCGGTGGGGTTAGGGAAGACGAAGCACAAGGACTCGTTACTTGCTAGCGGATGCACGTACGCAAAGATCCTTAATTACTACTATAACATGTAAAGTGACCAACTTTGGATTCCAGGATCTAGTACGCACCCTTTGATAAAAGTCGCATATTACTACTTGCATTTGCATGGGTGCACTGCACTCGTGCACGGGCAAGCTATGGCTGCCCGGCCAACCGGCCGGCGGCAAAGTTATTGTTTGGTCCGGCCGGCTCGTCAAGGAAAAGGAAACAACTTTTGGGCAAGCGGCACTTACCCTGGCACTGTAGCGCCGTTGAATGAATCGACGGATCGCATGTAATGCCCACGGTGCCTTTAACTCGCTGGCCGGTGGTACCAGCTTATCAGCGACGTACGTACGTGCTCGTACGTGGTACTTTTAGATTTGCATTTCTTGCAAGGGTGGTGCACGGTGTCGCAAGTTAGCTGGACCATCATATTGTAGGGATCGATTTCGTTTCCCGCGCCTGCACGGCAGATTTGGTTTCGCACGTACGCAATGATTTTGGTCAGGGTTATTACTGCTACGCCTACAATCGGCTGAAATGCATCACCGCGTGCACACGAATTCGCTTTTCATAGTCAGGTCGCCGTCGATTCTAGACGTGTACTGAGACAGAGAGAGATGTGTTTGCGCGGGTGTATGTAGGGGTGGCGTGCGTGCACAATTTCTTGAAAGTTTTGGCTGTCCCTTTCTGTGTATGTGACGGTGAACCACTGAATCATAGTGAGATGTCGACAAAACCACAATGGCTGGGTTGAGTGGCAGAAGAGTAAAAGTTCCTTTTATTAATAACATTAATAAAGCGAAAGTGCTCTTCTCACCCCGAGTTCATGTGAACTCGGGTGAACAGTAAATTTAAAAAAAAATAAAAAAGTTTAAAAAAATTTGAATTTTTTTCTTGAGAAACATCGATGTTTTTTTCTATATGTGTATAAAATTTCGTTACGAAATCACATTTATGTAAGTGTGGACAAAAAAAACAAAATTGATGCTTCAAAATGTTTCCAAAAACAGTCTTTTTAAAGCGTTGGTTTTGTTTTTTTTTCATACCTACACGAATGTGATTTCATAACGAATTTTTGCATGCATATAGAAAAAGCATTGATTAAAAAAATAATTTTTTTTATTTTTTTAAAAAAATTTACTGTTTACCGAGCTCACATGAGCTCGGAAGCAGAAGCACCGCGTCCTAAATAAAGACTCTTGCCTACCGAGACCAAACGCAGAACACAACAAGTACACCTGCCTGGCGAGCGCATTGTCTAATCACAGGTGTGAAAAGCGAAAAGCATAAACAGATTCTAAATCCCACTCAATTTCTACTAAGTTGGCCAATGTGTGTGTACAGGTGAGCATCAGACTTTAAACTCTGTGGTAAGACATTGAGAGTCATGCTTGTGCTACTCGTGAAAGCATGCGGCATCTTCGGACCCTCAAAACTTCCTATACCGTAGTGTGTGAACCACTTTTGTCATTTAGAGGAATTCAAATTGTAGAAGAAAAAAGAGAGGGATTGACGTAATGCGAGTATGTTATATTAAGCTTCACGGACGAATATATATAGGAGCACAAACTTAGAGAACAAGAAACCAGGTAGAAGGCGAATTACAAATCCTAAACAACCAAATATATGTCAACCAAATATATCTCTAATATACTCCCGTAGTCGTAGCGGTAGCATTGCGAACAACAGGAGTGTTGCGAACGGTTAGACTGGAGAGGATAACGGCTGACGAGCTGACACCCCTCACAGTCGTAACGGGAGCGTCAAGGCAGTGTCACGTCATGAACGCATGGACTGTAGCGGAAGCTGATGAGTTTCTCAAGCGAGATGATAGCTCTTTGTGCCGTTATCGAGGTAGCCGAGAGCATGGGTGTTGTAGTCGTGGTCGGGGTAGCCGTGCGAAGAACGCCGTGGTCAATGTTAAGTCGGGGTGGCCGGTGTCGAGGAAGTCGCCGGGAAACCGTAGGTGCAAGGAGGCACCAGTTAGTCATGGGCACAGTGGTGTCGAATTAGTGGTGCCCCGGGAAGAGGACGTTGTTGACGACGCATCGAGCAGGGTTTGCCAAGTCCGGCGGCTCGTTATGGACGAAGGCACGCATCGATGTTGCCAGCACCAGACATGCATAGACGGACGAAGGCGATGTTGACGATGCCCAGCTCCAGGCTTGCCAGGCCTGAGAACACATCGGGGATGAAGGCACGCGTCGGTGTTGTCAGCACTGTACATGCTAGACGGGGACCTCCACGAGTTCGTACGTCATGTCGAGGGGGCTAGCAGAGAAGGACTCGACGACGGTTGCGACGCAAATCACCGCGGTGGTCGGAGTAAATGAACTGGCGGGGTAGATGAAGGCAAAGTTGGCGATGAGATGGCGCCGAATGAAGATGAAGTGGGTGGACGGGCAGCGCGGCTCGGGTGAGCGAGCGGCAGCGGCGCCGAAGAAGAGCGGCGATCGCGGCCTGACAGCGTCGACGACGGCTGGTTAGGAGTACGGTGGCGATGCTTAAAGTAGGCGAAAAGGAACCCGACAACTCGACGAAGACAGACGCAGACAATAGTGTTCCCGCGCCGACGTACAATCTATGATAAGTTGCTCTTTGGTTAGATGCATTTCCTTGTTGCAATCTATGATAAGTTTACCTAATGCGTACGAACAAAATAAAGCCTTTACTAAACATATTGTGGAAGCTATGAGAAAAGCTTGAGCTAGGAGTTTCAATACCTAGAAAT
Organism: Hordeum marinum; assembly: GCA_022496015.1. Classification (NCBI taxonomy): domain Eukaryota; kingdom Viridiplantae; phylum Streptophyta; class Magnoliopsida; order Poales; family Poaceae; genus Hordeum; species Hordeum marinum. The sequence continues at coordinate 212,781,243 of CM039678.1, forward strand.
TGCATGATGAATGGGAACTTACTATTAAAATAAATCTTATAGATTATGAATGCAATGCTTTGTGTGACCTTGGTTCTACTGTTTTTACTATATCGAAATCTTTATGTGATGTGCTAGGTCTCACCAATATAAATGAATGTTTCCTCAACTTGCATCTAGCGGATTCTAATATTAAGAAACCATTAGGTAGAATAAATGATGTTCTTATTATTGCTAATAGAAATTATGTGCCCATGGATTTCCTTGTTCTTGATATTGAATGCAGTCCGTCTTTCCCTATTATACTTGGTAGGCCTTTCTTACGAACAATAGGTGATATTATTGACATGAAAGAAGGCAATATAAGATTCCAATTCCCATTAAATAAAGGTATGGAATACTTTCCTAGAAAGATAATTAAGACACCTTGTGAATCTATTATGAGGGACGCTTGTGGAATCAATTTGAAGGATGACAATACTTGAAACAATGCATTATGCCTAGTTAGGGCCATCAAATACATGTTGGGAGGCAACCCAATAGTTATCTTTAAATTTATTTTTCACTTTCTGTTATTTTGAGTTTAAACTTTTTTTTCTACTTCTATGGTTGTGTTTTTGTGTTTAAATTATTTTTTGTGCCAAGTAAAGCCTTTGGGATGATTTGGAAGATAGTAGAATTGATCTTGTGCAAAAACAGAAACTTTTACGCCTGGTGCATAATTTCTCTGTTTTTACTGGAACTTTTTTATTTGATTTTTTTACACAATATTGGGATACAATCCAGGTTGTCCTAATGTTTCATAATTTTCGGAGTTACAGAAGTATGGTTTTATTACTGATCACTATAGATTGTTCTGTTTTATACAGACCCTTTTTTGCTTGCATAGTTTACTTGTTTTGATAATGCTATGGATTGTATCGGGGGTATAAGCCATGAAGAAGTTGGAATCCAATACCTATTATGCAATAATAAAATATGAATAAATTTACAATAATACCTCAGGTATTTTATATGTCTATTGTACTAATGGATCTCACGGGGTTTTGTTGAGTTTGGAGTGCTGAAGCTTTCATCTTTTTTTAGGAACAACACAATGCCACTTAACATACATGGGAAACACCATTACAATATTGTAAGAAAAGCCTTCTAAGGTTGTCTGGGCACTTTCCAAAGATACTAAAATCTCCTTGTCTTCTTGCCATGCCAGCAAGCTCATGTGCGAGTTTGTTGCAGGACCTTCTCGTTGTTGTAAATGTTACCTTGTTGAACTTCTTCTCCAGCTCCCAAAAATCAGCGATTAAGGCAAACCGAGAGGATTGGTTACTTTATATATTGTTTAAGAGGTTTACACTAGACGCGCAGTCCGATTCCACCCACACTCACCCATTGAAATATTTGCTAAGTGTAGAAAGCCCATGTAGGACCGACGCGAGTTCAACTTCTTCTGGGTCACTACATGCCCTCAAACGTTGTCCATAGCTCAAAGCAATCACACCCAGGTGGTCTCTGACAACAATCCTCGTTGCGGCTTCCCCGTTGGAGTGTAGGAACATCACATCTGTGTTAGTTTTTCCATGTACCCACAGGGGCGCCTCCCACTTGCCTTCCACAAGTGGCCTGGTGCTTGTTGTTTTCCCCTCTGGTTGGTTTGCATGATTTCCTTCAATGGAGCAGTACTATTTTTACTACCTATGAGCATCCTGTCATGTTGCTTCCCTTTTTTGATCTCCACCCTCCACTGGCTGCCATTCTCAGTGGTCTTTCGGTCGTTCGGGGGGTGGTTCGTTCACACATTGTTATTTAGCCCCCCTCTGCTAATTTCTTCCACATACCTTGTTAGAAATTGGACACACTGGCCAATTGTTGCTCTGCCATCTGCATGGACACAGTTATCCTATAGCCACCATGCTCTCCACAATAGGAGTGGAATTCTTCTCCTTCACTCTCCATCGCTCCTTCCAAGGAGGTTTTGTAACCAATCTTCGCTAATAAATCGAAACCAGTTTTCTACTGGTAGGTTCCAATGTGCTCTCATCTCTTTTCTTAGTGCTCTTGCCTTTGTATAGTCTATTATAGCATGGAACTCATCCTCCTTTTCTTTGCCACATATGTTGCACATGTTGTCCACCTCCAAAATTGTCTTCCATTTATTTTCTTTCATGGGGAGTGTTTTTTGGCAACACGCCACGCGAAGATCCTAACCTTCTCACGGACCTTCACCTTCCATTTGAGATACCATATGCTCCTATTGTATGTATTGTTTCCAGAGTTGGATGCACTTAGGTGTCTGTGTACTTTAAGATTTGCACCCATCTTATACACACTGCATACAGAGAAGACGCCCGATTTTTCTTCATGCCATGCTACACAGTCCTTCACATTACTCGTAGGGATTTTTATTTTGCAAATCTCCTCAACGTCATACACATGAAACATTTGGTGCACCAGGTCTACATCCCATTCTTTCCCTCCGGGCTTTATCAACTGATTTACCCATCTTAACCACAAGTGCCTCTTGAATTCTGTTATCTTTAATGCACTATTTCTTGGAACCCATTGGTATCTTTGAATTTTTTATACTCTTTCCATTGCCTACTCTCCAAATGACGCCCTTTTCAGCAGCTCCAATCCATGTTCGATGCCCCTCCACGCTTGAGATGCGTCCGATGCAAACACAATATCTAGGAGTTCCCCTCTCGGATAACATTTTGACTTTAGAACTCTTCCACAGAGACTATCAGGATTTTGTATAAGGCACCAACCTTGCCTTGCCAGTAGATCCTGATTGAATATTTGCATATCTCGAAAACCAATTCCCCATCCTCGCTTTGGTCTGACCATTTGTTCCCAAGCCATCCAGTGCACCTTCCTCTTATCTCCATCGTCTCCCCACCAAAACTCTCTGATCAACCGTCCATACTTGTCGTAGAAGCCCACCAAAAATTTAAACACCCCATCACGAAGGTCGGTAAGGCTTGCACGGTTGCCTTGACATTTATCTCCTTAGGTGCAAAGGACAAATGCCTTCCAGGCCAGTCATTACATCTCTTGCGGAACCTATCCATGATGGGCTGAAAATGTTTGTCTTTCATTCTTCCATCCGGGGTTGGGAGCCCCAAATATTTGTTCTCAAACATGGAGGTCTAACATGCAAGAATGTCCTTGATCTCCTCTTGAAATCCGGTCATATAGTGTTCACTAAATAAAATTGAGCATTTTATACTACTCAATAGTTGCCCTGTACACTTCTGGATAGGGAAAGTGCCTTCTTCATCATCCTAGCTTGGTCACACGAGGCCTTAAAGAAAACCAAAATGTCATCTGCGAATAATAAGTTTGAGATCCCCGGTTTGTCGCGTGCCACTTTCACTGGCGAAATATTTCCTCCATGAACCTCCCTATTGAAGATAGAAGCAAGGCCATTGGCAACAAAGAGAAATAAGTATGGGCTTAATGGGTAGCCTTGTTGGAGTCCCCTTGATGGATAAAAGGCTTCCAACACTTCTCTGTTTAACTTCACTGAAAACATAACAGATTTCACACATTTCATTATCCAGCTTATCCACGCCGCACCGAACCCCATTTTCTCCATTGCGCCCTCAAGGAAGTCCCAGTCCACTCTATCGTACGCCTTCGCAAGGTCTAACTTCTACGCAGGATGTGTATCATGGGGGTTTTGCTGCGCTGAATTTTATGAAAACATTCAAACACAAAGATAGCATTATCCGTGATCAGCCTTCCGGGATAAACGCACTATGCATTTCTGAAATTAATTCATTCAGTATTGGTCTCAATCGATTAACCAAACACTTCGAAATAACTTTATAGATTACGTTGCAGAGGTTGGTCGGCTAAAAGTCTTTCAAGCTTTGTGGATCCTTCCCTTTGGGAATGAGAACAATGGTTGTGTCGTTGATTCCCTCTGGCATGACTCCATCCACAAAAAACCTCTGCACTGCAGCCATCACACCTTTCCTCAAGACGTCCTAGTTCCATTGGAAGAAGCGGGCGGGAAAGCCATCATGCCCAGGTGCTTTGAGCGAACCAATCTTAAATAGGGCATCACTGATTTCTCTCTCCATGAATTCCTTAGTTAGGCTCCTGTTCAAGTCCTCCCTCACTATTTGCAGCAGCATATCAATATGTTTGTAAGGTACAACCCCCATTTCCTTGGTATACAATCCCTTAAAGAAATATGTAGCTAACCTATAGAGCCTATCTTTCCTCAACCCACTCACCATCATTATCTTTTAGCTTTGTAATTGCATTATTTTTTTATCTCTAGGTTGCTTTCCGGTGGAAAAACTTTATGTTTGATCACCTTGTTTGATCCACGTCGCTCAAAATCGTTGCCTCCACATGATCTCTCCCCTTAGCAGAAGTTCATCTAGTTCGGCCCCCGTCTTCTTTATCAACTCTTCATTTTGTCCCCGCCTCGAGTTTTCAGTTAGCTTCTTTAGTTTTTGTGGTTTCTTTTTTATGTTCCACGCTTGCAAGTGTATCCGCTTCCCCGTCCTTACCCCATGCCTCTTTGATAGATGGTTCCAAGGTATTTACTCTTTCCCACATCATCTTGTATCTGATTTTTTTGCCTGTTTATAGGATGATTCTTGTACAAAGTGAGCAGCAAAGGGAAATGGTCAGACCTGGAGGTAACAATGTGTTGTATCTTGCCATGCGGGAACATATCCATCCACTACACCGATGCCACACCCCTGTCTAATCGAGCTTTCACATTCTTCCTATCCTTATGCTTGTTATCAATAGTCCAATCTGGCCCTCTATACTCCTAGTCATGAAGGTCACACCACCACAAAACTTCTCTAAAATTGAGCATGTGATTTTCAGACCGCTTTGTTGCAGAAAAGTGTTCTCCTTTCCACATCATCTTGTTGAAGTCACCAATCATCATCCATGGTTCAACTGATCCAGGCTTTATTCATCGCATTAGGTTCCACATATGATGCCTCTCATGTGCATGCGGCTCTCCATACATGAAAGTACTCCGCCATAGCGGCCCATTGGGAACATCCCGGATATGAACATCAATATAACACGAACCATATGTGAGCAAATTTATTTCAATGCTATCGTCCCAAAAGAGGGCGATGCCAGCACCTTTGCCAACCCCATCATGGGTGACGCAATTCTTGAGGCCTATCGTATCTCTTATTCTTTTGACGCTCTCATCACACTGTCGTGTCTCCGAGATGAACACAATAGAGGGGCGACGAGTGTGCACTAGGCACACCAATTCCCCAATGGTACCAGGGTGGCCCAAGCCCATCCAGTTCCAACTTAAGATCGTCATTCCTCCTGACGGGTGTTGTGTGTCGCACCTGCCAGTTCCTAATACTCGTGATATGCATTGGGTTTTCCATGAAGAGGAACGGGTTATCGCAACACAAAGTGGGTAAGTATTTCCCTCAGTTATGAAACCAAGGTTTATTGAACCAATAGGAATACCAACGCTCAACCATCTTCAGCGGCTGCACACAAAAGAAAGAACCACTTGCACCCAATGCCGGTAAAGGGTTGCCAATCCCCTTGATCTCGTTATTTGCAAGAAAGTGAGTTGTGTAGATACTTATGGATAATTGTAAATTGAAAAATGAAATAAAGCAAATAAATAACAGCAAGGTAATGAAAGCGTTTGTGAATATATAAGTGAATAGACCCCGGGGCCGTAGAGTTCTCTAGTGGCATCCCTCATAGAAATAGCATATGGTGGGTAAACAAATTATTCTTGGGAGATTAATAGAAAAGCGAATAATTATGCGATTTTTCACGGCAATGATCAATTGTATATAGGAATCACGTCCATAAGAAAATAGGCCGAATCCTGCCTGCACCCATTACTATTACTCCACCCATCGACCGCTATCCAGCATGCATCTAGAGTATTGAGTAAAACAGAGTAATGCTTGGAGAACAATGACATGATGTAGACAAAGTAAACTCAATCAATATGAACAAACCCCATCGTTTTATCCTTATTAGCAACAACACAAAGACGCTACTTGTCCCCTTCTATCACTGGGATATAGAAACTCGCCATGTTGAACCTACTACAATGCACTACTCCCACAAAAGAAATATCAAACTAGTTGGCCAAACTATCTCAATAGATTGGAGAGAATTGCGAAGCTATGATGATCATGCAAATAAGAATCTTAGTATTCAGGTTTGACTCAAGTAATTTTCATGAATAATCTGAAAATAAACTCACAATTCATTGAATCCCAACAAACACACCATACAAAGGGATTACATCAGATAGATTAAGGAAAAGATGCGATGGACATTGTATTGAGATTGAGAGAGAAAGAGAGAGATAGATAGAGAGAGAGAGAGAGAGATTGCCATCTAGGTACTACCTACGGACCCGTAGGTCTGTGGTGAACTACTCACAGATCATGGTGAGAGCTGCAAGGTTGATGAAGATGCCCTCGGTGATCGTTCTCCCCTCCGGCAGGGTGCCGAAACGGAGGTGTAGATGGCCTCCCATCGGAACAGAGACTTGTGGTGATGGAAAAAGTGTTTTGGGAGCGCTTCTATTTTTTAGGGTAAATAAGAATTTATAGGCTAGAGAGGGGCATCGAGAGGCGCCCGAGGTGGGCACAAGCCATCAGGGCTCGCCCCCCTAGTGGCGCGTCCTGTTGGCTTTTGGGTCCCTCGTGGCTCCTCTGGCCTCCTCCTGAAGCTTCCAAGTCTTCTTTTGGTCCAGAAAAAAGCATAAAAAAGTTTTGTGGCAATTGGACTTCGTTTGGTACTGTAAACCTGAAAAGTCAAGAACGTGCAAAAAACATCAACTGGCACTAGCACTGGGTCAATATGTTAGTGCTCAAAAATATTATAAATTGGTGAATAAATGCCCAAAAAGTATCCTAGAATGATAATATATTAGCATGGAACAATAAAATATTATAGATACTTTGGAGATGTATCAGTTCCCTGGTAGCCCCTTCACTGGTTGCTTCCATTCTGCCTAGCTCTTTCCATATACCCTCTCCCCCTTCCTTCTCTACAGTTTTCTATTTGTTACACATCTCACTGCTCTCAGCGAGCATCCCCTCTACTCATGTCCCGTTTACATCATTGTTACAGCCCGCCCTTTTACCCAGTATCGATTCCATCTCCCTAATATCTTCCTCCCCTTAAATTGATTCAGGTACCTCTTCTTGGCCTTCCCCTTCCTTACAACCTCCAGTTTCACCCCATGGTCACTAGGTTGACCACCATATTATGCTTTGCCAAATTGTTTTCCCATCCCATCTTTGTTGCAGTTACCCCATTCTCCATATCTACCCCCACCCCCGCTTGTTCAGCAGCAGCTGGCGATGCCTTGAACACCACATCCAGCCCAAACCTTGGTGGGTAGGGTGGGGTCACAGCTTCTAGAATCATGTTCATGGACGGGGTTATGTTGATATTGTCCCCCACCACGTCCAAAGCAGGTGGCATCAATGTCGCGTCCGCAGCAGCCATGTCAAGTGTTGGTGTAGTTTCCATGGCCCGCAGATTGGTGTCCATGGGTTCCATAAGATCCCCCCCCCCATGCTTGCCATTTTTGTGCCTTCCTGAACTAGTCCATCGCTTACTCTGAGTTTGCTTACCGTTGCCATCGCCGCTTGTACACCTGGGTCCATAAGGATCTCATCTGAGGACCTCACAAACCTCACCATCTCCCATGAGCAGCTAGTATCTTTTGTACCTTTGCCCTTCCAAAGCTTTTCTCGTGCCAACTTGGCCAGCACATTCCATGTTTCTCCATATACTTCCGATCCAAAGTGAAGTAATGTCCTTGCACTGCAGGCATCCGGCACCACATATCCCCCTTTGTTCTTGCTCATCTTGAAAGGCGATGCTCTATACCTCACTGTTTAGTCATCCACCGACACCATACAATCTCTCTCACCATGGCCTATGTGCCTGCAGTACAAACAAAACCTTGGGCCCTCTCATACTTGACCTCTAAATCCATCCACTCATCTTCCCCTAGTTCCCTAGAATTGATTTCATGCACGAGATAGGAATTTACATTGTGTTTAACACGTACATGAAGTTTCCATGTTTGGGTGAGACAACGATAGATGAAGGAATAAGGAGCGGCAAGACCCGAATACTGGGGATGTGTTGGGGAACGTCGCATGGGAAACAAAAAAAATTCCTACGCTCACACAAGACCTATCCATGGTGATGAGCATCTACGAGAGGGAGAGTGGATCTACATACCCTTGTAGATCGCTAAGCGGGAAGCGTTAAGAAACGCGGTTGGTGTAGTCGAACGTCTTCGTGATCCAAATCGCCGAGCGTCCCGCGATCTCATCATGATCTGTCCCGCGATCCAATCACGGTCCGTCTCGTTAACTCATCACGATCCGTCCCGCGATCTCATCATGATCCGTCTCGCAATCTTGATCACGGTCCTTCCGATCTATCACCGAACGGACGACACCTCCGTGTTCAGCACACGTACAACTTGATGACAATCTCCGCCTTCTTGATCCAACAAGAGGGAGAAGAGAGGTAGAAGAGTTCTCCGGCAGCGTGACGATGCTCCGGCGACGGTGGTGGAGCTATTCTGGCAGGGCTTCGCCTAAGCACTGCAGAAATCCGATATAGAGGAGAAACTATGCACTGGAGGAACGGGTAGCACGTGGCTGAAAATCTGGTGCAAAACCCCTAAAACCTCTAGTATATATAGGAGGAAGAGAGGAGGAGGCTTGTCCATCAAGGGGCCAGCCCTTAGTTCGGCCGAACCAAGTGGGAGAGGAGGAATCCTCCTCCAATCCTACTAGGACTAGGATCCCTCCATATTTTGCCTTTTCCCACCTTATCTCTTTGGGTTTTCTCTCCTAGCCGCATGGGCCTTGTGTGGGACTTCCACCAGCCCACTAAGGGCTGGTATTCACTCTCCCACAGCCCATGTAGCCTCTTGGGTCGAAATACCCCTCCCGATGGTCTCCCGGTACACTACCGGCACTCCCGGTACACTACCGATTAGCCCGAAACTTTTCCGGCGACCAAAATAGGACTTCCTACATGTCAATATTTACCTCCGGACCATTACAGAGCTCCTCGTGACATCCGGGATCTCATCCGGGACTCCGAACAACCTTCAGACACCACCATACATAACTCTATACTACCGAAACGTCACCAAACCTTAAGTGTGCACACCTTGCGGGTTCGAGAACTATGCAGACATGACCGAGACAACTCGACGGTCAATAACCAATAGCGGGACCTGGATGCCCATATTGGTTCCTACATATTCTACGAAGATCTTTATCGGTCGAACCTCTATGTCAAGGATTCAGTTAATCCCGTATGATGTTCCCTTTGTTCTTCGGTATGTTACTTGCCCGAGATTTGATCGTCGGTATCTCCATACCTAGTTCAACCTTGTTACCGGCAAGTCTCTTTACTCGTTCCGTAATACAAGATCCCGGGACTAACACTTAGTCACATTGCTTGCAAGGCTTGTTGTGATGTTGTATTACCGAGTGGGCCCTGAGATACCTCTCCGTCACACGGAGTAACAAATCCCAGTCTTGATCCATGCCAACCCAACACACACCCTCGGAGATACCTGTAGAGTACTTTTATAGTCACCCAGTTACGTTGTGACGTTTGCTACACACAAGGTACTCCTTCGGTGTCAGTGAGTTGCATGATCTCATGGTCATAGGAACAGATACTTGACATGCACAAAATAGTAGCATTAAACTGACACGATCATATGCTACGTTTGTAGTTTCGGTCTTGTCCATCACACCATTCTCCTAATGATGTGATCCCGTTATCAAATGACATCTCATGTCCATGGCTAGGAAACCTTAACCATCTTTGATCAACGAGCTAGTCTATTAGAGGCATACTAGGGACATGGTTTTGTCTATGTATCCACACATGCATCTAACTCTCCGATCAATATAATTATAGCATGGATAATAAACGATTATCATGAACAAGGAAATATGGTAATAACTAATTTATTATTGCCTCTAGGGCATATTTCCAACAGTCTCCCACTTGCACTAGAGTCAATAATCTAGTTCACATCACCATGTGATTCGCATTGTTATGAATCTAACACCCAATGAGTTCTGGGGCTTGATCATGCTTTGCATGTGAGAGAGGTCTCATAGTCAATGGGTCTGCGACATTTAGATCTGTGAGTACTTTGCAAATCTCTATGTCAAACCGTAAACACTGCTACCACACTCCACTTGGTACTATTCCAAATGGCTGCTCCACTATACGTATGCAGATTGCTACTACGAGTCATCCGGATAGGTGTTAAAGCTTGCATCGACGTAACTCTTTATGAAAAACTCTTTATCATCTCCATAATTGAGAAACATCTCCTTAGTCTTTTAGTTACTAAGGATAATCTTCACCGCTGTCCAGCGATCCACTCCTGGATCACTTTTATACCCCTTGAGAGACTCATGGCAAGGCACACACCAGGTGCGGTACACAACATGGCATAATATAGAGCCTATGGCTAAGGCACAGGGGACGACGTTCGTCCTTTCTCTTTCTCCTGACGTTGTCGAGCTTTGAGTCTCACTCAACTTGACACCTTACAAATCAGGTGAGAACTCTTTCTCTGACTGATCCATTTTGAACTCTTTCAAAATCTTGTCAAGGTATGTACTCATTGAAAGTCTCATCAAGCATCTTGATCTATCTCTATAGATCTTGATGCTCTACAATTAGGTAGCTTTATCCAGGTCTTCCTTTGAAAAACTCCTTTCAAACAACCGTTTATACTTTCCAGAAATTCTACATCATTTCCGATCAACAATATGTCAACCACATATGCTTATCAGAAACTCTATAGTGCTTCCACTCACTTTATTGTAAATACAAGTTTCTCATAAACTTTGTATAGACTCAAAAAAATTTATCACCTCATCAAAGTGTATATTCCAACTCCGAGATGCTTGCTTCAGTCCATAGAAGGATCATTGAAGCTTGGACACCTTTTAGCATCCTTAGGACTGACAAAACCTTCTGGTTGTATCTCATACAACCTTTCCTTAAGGAAGGAAACGATGTTTTGTCATCCATCTACCAGATTTCATAATTGAAAAATGCAGCAACTGCTAACATAATTCCAACAGACTTTAGCATCGCTACGAGTGAGAAAGTCTCATCGCAGTCAACTCCTTGAACTTGGCGGAAACTTCTTTGCGACAAGTCGAGCTTTATAAACGGTGACATTTACCATCAGCGCCTGTCTTCATTTTAAAGGTCCATTTGTACTCAACGACCTGCCGTCCAACGAGCAAGTCTACCAAAGTCTATACTTGGTTTGCATACATGGATCCTTTCTTGGATTTCATGGCTTCTAACCATTTGTCGGAATTCGGGCCCATCATCGCTTCTCCATAGCTCATAGGTTCGTCGTTGTCCAACAACAGGACCTCCAAGACAGGGTTGTCGTACCGCTCAGGAGCAGTACACATCCTTGTCGACCTACGAGGTTCGATAGTAACTTGATCCGAAGATTCATGAGCATCATCATTTACTTCCTCTTCAACTGACGTAGGTTCCACAGAAACATCTTTCTGTGTTGTGCTACTCTCTGGTTGAAACAAAGGTTCAACAACCTCATCAAGTTCTATCTTCCTTCCACTCAATTCTTTCGAGAGAAACTTTTTCTAGGGAAAGGACCCGTTTTAGCAACAAACACTTTGCACTTGGATCTGAGATAGAAGGTACACCCAACTGTTCTTAGGGTATTCTATGAATATGCATTTGTCCGCTTTGGGTTCGAGCTCATTAGGTGAAAATCATTTTCCAGATAAGCATCGAGGCCCCAAACAATAAGAAATGGCAGCTTAGGTTTCTATCAAACCATAGTTCATACGGTGTCATCTCAACGGATTTAGATGGTGCCCTATTTAAAGTGAATGTAGTTGTCTCTGACACATAACCCCAAAACTATAGTAGCAAAATGATAAGAGACATCATAGCACGCACCATATCAAATAGAACACGGCTATGACGTTCAGACACACCATCACGCTATGGTGTTCCAGGTGTGAAACAACATTCACATTGTCTAAAGTTGTATGCCAAACTCATGAACTTCACTCTGAATTTCTTCTTGTCATTTCTTCTTGTCACGATGATATTCACCTCCACGATCATATCGCAGACATTTCTTCTTGTCACGATGATCTTAAACTTCACTCTGAATTTGCTTTGAACCTTTCAAACGATTCAGACTTGTGTTTCATTAAGTATATATACACTATATCTACTCAAATCACCAGTGAAGGTAAGAAAATAGTGATATCCACCGCACGCTACAAGACTCATTGGATTGCATACATCAACATGTATCATTTCCAATAAATCACTTGCCCGCTCCATCCATCCGGAAAACGGGGTCCTTAGTCATCTTGCCCAAGAGGCATGGTTCGCATGTCTCAACCGATTCGAAATCGAATGAGTCCAAAGATCCATCAGCATGGAGTTTCTTCATGCGCTTTATACCAATATGACATTTAGTGGCAGTGCCACACGTATGTGGTACTATCATTATTAACTTTGTATCTTTTGGCATCAATGTTATGAACATGTGTATTACCGCGATCAAGATTCAACAAACCATTCTCACTGGGTGCATGACCATTGAAGGTATTATTCATGTAAATATAATAACCATTATTCTCTAACTTAAATGAATAACCGTGTTGCAATAAACACGATCTAATCACGTTCATGCTCAACGCAAAACACCAAATAACATTTATTTATGTTCGTCACTAATCCCGAAGATAGAGAGAGCGTGCGATGTTTATCACATCATCCTTGGAAACATTTCCAACACACATCTTCATCTCACCCTTAGCTAGTTCTCCGTTTATTCCGTAGCTTTTATTTCGAGTTACTAACATTTAGCAACCGAACCGGTATCCAATACCCAGGTGCTACTATGTGTACTCGCAAGGTACACATCAATAACACGTATATCAAATATACTTCTGTTGATGTTGCTAGCCTTCTTATCTACCAATTATCTAGGATTGTTCCGCTTTAGCGACCGCTCTCCTCATAATCAAAGCACTTAGTCTCGGGTTTGGGTTCAACTTTGGGTTGCTTCACTGGAGCAGCAACTGACTTGCTATCCATGAAGTTTCCCTCCTTGCTGCTGCCCTTCTCGAAACTACTGGTTTGACTAACCATCAACACTTGATGCTCCTTCTTGATTTCTACCTTCGCGGTGTCAAACATCACGAATAGCTCATGGATCATTATTTCTATCCCTGGCGAGTTATAGTTAATCACCAAGTTCTAGTAGCTTAGTGACAATGACTTGGAGAACTATATCAATCACTATCTTATCTGGAAGATCAACTCCCACTTGATTCAAGCGATTGTAGCACCCAGACAATCTAAGCACATGCTCAATGATTGAAATATTCTCCTTCATCTTGCAGGCAAAGAATCTTGTTGGGGATCTCATATCTCGCAACACGGGCACGAGCCTGAGATCCTAATTCCAGATCTTAGAACATCTCATATGTTCCATGACGTTCAAAACATTTTGGAGCCTTGATTCTAAGCCGTAATGCATGACGCACTAAACCATCAAGTAGTCATCAGAACGTGCCTATCAGATGTTCACAACATCTACACACGAAGCTAGAGGGGTTGGCGCACGAGCGGTGCATTAAGGACATAAGCCTTCTGTGCAGCAACGACGACAATCCTTAGATCACGGACCCAGTCCGCAATATTGCTACCATCATATTTCAACTCTATTTCTCTAGGAACATACAAAAATGCAAGGGAGCTACAACATGAGCTAGTAATCTACAACATAATTTTGCAAAGACAATACTCACTATGTTCATGATAATGAGTTCAATTAATCATATTACTTAAGAACTCCCACTCAAATTGACATCCCTCCAGTCATTCGAGTGATACATGATCCAAATCCACCCACTCAAGTCCGATCATCACGTGAGTTGAGGTGGTTTCAATGGTGAACATCATTATGTTGATCATATCTACTATATGACTCATGTTCGACCTTTCGGTCTCTTGTGTTTCGAGGCCATGTCTGTACATGCTAAGCTCGTCAAGTTTAACCCGAGTGTTCTGCATGTGCAACACTAGCTTGCACCCGTTGTATGTGAACGTAGAGTCTATCACACCCGATCATCACGTGGTGTCTCGACACGATGAACTTTCGCAATGGTGCACACTCGGGGAGAACACAATTTATCTTGAAATTAAGTGAGGGATCACCTTATAATGCTACCATCGTCCTAAGCAAAACAAGGTGCATAAAAGGATTAACATCACATGCAAATCATAAGTGACATGATATGGCCATGAACTTGTGCTTTTGATCTCCATCTTGAAAGCACCGGCATGATCTCCATCATCACCAGCATGACACCATGATCTCCATCTTCTTGATCTCCATCAACGTGTCACCATCGGGGTTGTCGCGCTCATCTTGCTTGTACTACTATTGCTATCGTTTAGAGATAAAGTAAAGCATTACATAGAGCTTAATGATTGACACGTAGGTCATACAATAATTAAAGACAACCCTATGGCTCCTGACGGTTGCCGTAGTCATCGACATGCAAGTCGTGATATTCTATACAACACATGATCATCTCATACATCACATATATCACATCATGTAATTGGCCATACCACATCACAACATACCCTGCAAAAACAAGTTAGACGTCCTCTAATTGTTGTTGCATGTTTTACGTGGCTGCTACAGGTATCTAGCAAGAACAATTCTCACCTACACATAAACCACAACGGTGATACATAAGTTGCTTTTCAACCTTCTCAAGGACCGCCTTTGTCGAATCCGATCCAACTAAAGTAGGAGAAACTGCCACCCGCCAGCCATCTTTTGCGACAAGTTGCAGTTGAGGGAACCGGTCTCTCGTAATCGTACGAGTAATGTTGGTCTAGGCCGCTTCATCCCATAATACCGCTGAACCAAAACACGACCAAGGGAGGAAGCAATCTAAGCATCAATGCCCACAAACTCTTTGTGTTCTACTCGAGATCTCATCTACACATAGACCTAGCTCTAATACCACTGTTGGGGAACGTCACATGGGAAACAAATTTTTTCCTACGCTCACGCAAGACCTATCCATGGTGATGAGCATCTATGAGAGGGAGAGTGGATCTACATACCTTTGTAGATCGCTAAGCGGGAAGCGTTAAGAAACGCGGTTGGTGTAGTCGAACGTCTTCGCGATCCAAATCGCCAAGCATCCCGTGATCTCATCACGATCTGTCCCGCGAACTCATCACGATCCATCCCGTGATCTCATCACAATCCGTCTCGCAATCTTGATCACGGTCCTTCCGATCTAGCGCCGAACGAATGACACCTCCGCGTTCAGCACACGTACAGCTCGATGACGATCTCCGCCTTCTTGATCCAGCAAGAGGGAGCAGAGAGGTAGAAGAGTTCTCTGGAAGCGTGACGGCGCTGTGGCAATGGTGGTGGAGCTATTCCGGTAGGGCTTCGGCTAAGCACTGCAGAAATCCGATCTAGAGGAGAAACTATGCACTCGAGGAACGGGTAGCACGTGGCTGAAAATCTGGTGCAAAACCCAAAAACTCTAGTATATATAGGAGGAAGAGAGGAGGAGGCTTGGACCCAAGGGGACAGCCCTTGGTTCGGCCGAACCAAGTGGGAGAGGAGGAATCCTCCTCCAATCCTAGTAGGACTAGGATTCCTCCCTATTTTGCCTTTTCCCCACCTTATCTCTTTGGGTTTTCTCTCCCAGCTGCATGGGCCTTGTGTGGGACTTACACCAGCCCACTAAGGGCTGGTATTCACTCTCCCACAGCCCATGTAGCCTCTTGGGTCGAAATACCCCTCCGATGGTCTCCCGGTACACTACCGGCACTCCCGGTACACTACCGATTAGCCCGAAACTTTTCCGGCGACCAAAATAGGACTTCTCATATATCAATCTTTACCTCCGGACCATTCCGGGGCTCCTCATGACGTCCGAGATCTCATCCGAGACTCCGAACAACCTTTGGTCACCACCATACATAACTCTATACTACCGAAATGTCACCAAACCTTAAGTGTGCAGACCCTGCGGGTTTGAGAACTATGCAGACATGACCAAGACACCTCTACGGTCAATAACCAATAGCGGGACCTGGTTGCCCATATTGGTTCCTACATATTATACGAAGATCTTTATCGGTCGAACCTCTATGTCAAGGATTCAGTTAATCCCGTATGATGCTCCCTTTGTTCTTTGGTATGTTACTTGCCCGAGATTCGATCGTCGGTATCTCCATACCTTGTTCAACCTCGTTACCGGAAAGTATCTTTACTCGTTCCATAATACAAGATCCTGAGACTAACACTTAGTCACGTTTCTTGCAAGGCTTGTTGTGATGTTGTATTGCCGAGTGGGCCCCGAGATACCTCTCTGTCACACGGAGTAACAAATCCCAGTCTTGATCCATCCCAGCCCAACAGACACCCTCGGAGATACCTATAGAGTACCTTTATAGTCACCCAGTTATGTTGCGACATTTGATACACACAAGGTACTCCTTCGGTGTCAGTGAGTTGCATGATCTCATGGTCATAGGAACAGATACTTGACATGCACAAAATAGTAGCATTAAACTGACACGATCATATGCTACGTTTGTAGTTTCGGTCTTGTCCATCACACCATTATCCTAATGATGTAATCCCATTATCAAATGACATCTCATGTCCATGTCTAGGAAACCTTAACCATCTTTGATCAACGAGCTAGTCTATTAGAGGCATACTAGGGACATGGTTTTGTCTATGTATCCACACATGCATCTAAGTCTCCGATCAATAGAATTATAGCATGGATAATAAACGATTATCATGAACAAGGAAATATGGTAATAACTAATTTATTATTGCCTCTAGGGCATATTTCCAACAGGATGCCCAAGGCACCCCATGGTAATAGTTAAGGAATATTAAAGTGTCTAAGCTTGGGGATGCCCCAGAAGGCATCCCCTCTTTCGTCTCCAATCTATCGGTATGTCGCTTGGAGCTATATTTTTATTCATCACATGGTATGAGTTTTGCTTGGAGCGTTGTGTATTATAGTTTATTTTTATATTTAATTTGCCACAATCATTGTTTGGTGGAAACAGTTTTCGAGAGAGACACACTTTCATCATAATTTGTTAGAATACTCTCTATGCTTATATGAGTTTTGCTTGGAGCGTTGTGTATTATAGTTGATTTTTATCTTTAATTTGCCACAATCATTGTTTGCTGGAAACAGTTTTTGAGAGAGACACACTTTCATCATAATTTGTTAGAATACTCTCTACGCTTCACTTATATCTTTTGAGCTAGGCAGTTGCGCTAGTGCTTCACTTTTATCTTTTTAGAGCACGACAACGGAAATATTTTATAGAAATAATTAACCTATCATGCTTCACTTTTTTTAAGAGTATGAGGCAATAGGAATGGTAATTTGCACGTGTTATAAGACTAGTCCAAAAAGGATAGGTATTAAAGGGGTATCTAATAAAAACTTTCATGTAGCTCGCTAAAGAAGAAACATGTACTGATTGTATTGATGTAGTAATATGAAAGGATATAGGTTCATGATCATTGATTAGTAGAAATATCGGTATTAAAATTTGTTATTAAATTCTCATCTAACTTTTCGTCATGGCATGATGATGAGGTGTGAGGATTTTATGTCTGAAATGAAATCCTATCGTGCTATTCGGATCGGGGGCGATGGTTACTTCTCCCAACCTCCACCCTAGGGGCATGCAGTAGTTCTTTGCTTTGAGGGAGCTAATAAGGCTTCACAATAAATATATGAGTGTTGTATTACTACTCTAAGTTCATGGATATACGCACTCTCACCTTTTCGTAATTTTCTAGCCTCTTCGGTACCGTGCATTACCCTTTCTCACATCGAGAGTTGGTAAAAATTTCGCTGATGCATCCAACCCCGTGATATGTCGCTCTATCGCATATAAGCCACCTTATATCTTCCTCAAAATAGCCTCCATACCTGCCTATTATTGCATTCCCATAGCCATTCCGAGATATATTGCCATGCAACTTCCATTGTTTTGTCACGTGATATGTGTATTCATCATCGTATTTCTTTGCATGATCATATAGAGCTGACATAGTATTTGTGGCAAATCCACCATTCATCATTCATTACATGTTATGCTAGATTGTTGCACATCATGGTACAATGTCAGATGCATTCATATAGAGTTATATTATTCTTCATTGAGTTGGAATTTTGAGTTTTAAGTAAATAAATGTCTGATGATCATCATCATTAGGGCATTGTCCCATTGAAGAAAATATGATGGAGACTATGATTCCCTCACAAGTCTGGATGAGACTCAGGACGCAAAATAAAAAACTGAGGGAGGCCAAATGAGCCCACCGCCAAAAAGGAGAAAAAAATAAAAAAAGAGAAAAAAAGGAAAAAAATAAAAATGAAACAAAAAGAGAGAAGGGACTTTGGTAGTATCCTTTACCACACTTGTGCCTCACACTGGCACCATGTTCTTCATATAGAGAGTCTCTAGTTTTGTCACTTTCATATACTAGTGGGAATTTTTCGTTATAGAACTTGGCTTGTATATTCCGATGACGGGCTTCCTCAAATGCATGAGGTCTTCATGATAAAGCAAGTTGGATGCACACCCACTTAGTTTCATTTGAGCTTTCATACACTTATAGCTCTAGTGCATCCGTTGCATGGCAATCCCTACTCCTCGCATTGATATGAATCGATGGTAATGTCCATAGGCCATTGATTCACCTATTGGATTTGATACTTTCCCACTTTTTGACTCCTTTTATATCTACCACCATACTCTATTCCACCAATATCTTATATCACTGGCTCAGGCTCATGTATTGTGTGTTACTAAAAATTCTGAGGCGCGTTAGAAGTATGATCCAATTACCTGGTTTGACACTGGGGTGCTCATGATTTATACATATGCGATGAAAACGGAGTCATGCCATGCTTGATATGATAAAATGAGTAGGGGATAACACTTTTTAATGATCATATTTGAAATAGTAATGATTAAGCTTCTTATGTTCATGGATATTATTATGTTAATGTCAATTGATTCATCGTTTCTCAAAGATCATACCTAAAAGAGATTGCATGTTGAGTAGCATGTCACATCAAAATTTCTGTTTTTATCATTTACCTACTCGAGGATGAGAAGAAATTGAGCTTGGGGATGCTGATACGTCCCCGATGTATCTATATTTTTATTATTCTATCATGCTATTGTATTATCAATCTTGGATACCTTATATGCAATACTATGCTATTTTATATCATTTTTTGGGACTAAACTACTAACCTAGTGCCAAGTGCTAGTTGTCATTTTCTGCATGTTTTTGGTTTTCTAGAAAATCAGTACCAAACGGAGTCCAAACGCTACGGAACTCTATGACGATTTTTTTCTGGACAAGAGAGAACCTAAAGGCTTCGGGAGGAGACCAAACAAGAAGCAAGGAGATGGCAAGGTAACCGGGCGCACTCAGGAGGGTAGGCGTGCCCTGATGCCTTGTGGGCCCCATGTGGCCCCGTTTGACCTAATTCCACTTATATAAATTATCTAAAAACATAAAACCAACAAAGAGCCACTCGAATCAATTTTTGCACCACCGCAAGTCTCTATTCTTCCGCGATCCCATCTGGAAGCCTTTTTCGGTACTTTGTCGGAGGGAAAATCCATCACATAGCCTATCTTCATCAACCTCGCTTCCTCCATGCTGATGTGTGAGTAGTTCACCATAGACCTATGGGTCCATAGCTAGTAGCTATATGTCTTATTCTCTCTCTTTGATCTTCAATACAAAGTTCTTCGTGATTCTTGCGTTGATCTATCTGATGTAATCTTCTTTTGCGATGTATTTGTTGGGATCTAATGAATTGTGGCTTTATAATCAAATTATTCATGAAAATTAATTGAGTATTCTCTGAATTCTATTATGCATGATTGTTATAGCTTTATAAGTTTGTCTAATCTATCGGTTTGGTTTGACCAACTAGATTGATTTATCTTCAGTCGGAGGTCTGCACTGTAGTGGGTTCAATCTTGTGGGTCTCTATATCCCACTAACACAAGCGGACAAGACACATATTGTATCGTTGCTACTAATGATAAAATGACGAGGTTTGAACATATTGCTTGTACTTACTTTGTCACAACATGTCATCTTGCTTAAAGCATTACTCTGTTTGCATAAACTTAATAGCATAGGTGCATGTTGGATAGCGGTCGATTGGTGGAGTAATAGTAGTAGATGCAGGATTGTTTTTGTCTACTTGTCACGGACGTGATGGCTATATATATGATCATTGTGATGAATACATAATCATAACTATGTGTCTTTCTACCAATTGCCCAATAGTAATTTATCTACCCACTGTATGCTATTTTTGAGAGAGAAGCCTTTAGTGAACACTATGGCCCTCGGGTCTACTTAATCATATTTGCTAAAAACCAAAAAAAATACCGTGCTGCAATTTATTTACTTTTATTTTATTTTGCTTTTATCGTTATCTATCAACCACTACCAGATGTAATCCTTCCAAGTAATGAATTCAAGGGGCTTGACAACCATCTTGCCCGCATTGGGTGCAAGTGTTTGTTTTTGTGTGTGCATGTACTGCTTGAAAGACGAGTTGTTGTGATTCTACTACTGGTTCTCTAACTTTGGTTCACACTGAGGAAAATACTTATTGATACTATATTGCTTCACCCTTCCTCATCGGGGAAAAATCCAATGCAATGCACAAGTAGCAGGGGGTACTTCAAGTTGGCCTGAGAAGTGGTCTATTGGCCAAAGTCTCTTGCTGTATAGGGTATTCACATCCTCTTCTATCAAAATGTTACGCTATGAGCCAGGTGGTCATGGCTAGCTAGGTCTTGCCCACAAAGGCCATGGAATGGGTTGCAAGTGGTGGCTCGGTTGCCACCTCTATGTTCATGACTTCCACAATCTATACAATTGGCAAAAAAAATCAATGATCGACGATGTGTCGGCGGCTGATATTGCACCACACATAGTGACCTCCATCCATCCACTGTTACAGGAATGCCTAGCACTATTGGGCACAAAAAGCCAAGCAGTGGTTGGCAAGCCTCCCAGGAGTGCCCGCCATCAACCTCCCGCCACTACTAACACGCTATCAGTGGCGGGCGCAAGGCTGCTACTGGTGGGACTCAGTAGTGGTGAGGCGAGCCTAGATGCTTGTGGCGGATTTTCTATACAGCCCGCCACTGATTGTGAGTCACACAAATTAAAATGTTCACGGCCAAGACAACATTTATGTTGACATGATCCATTTTTCATACAATCTATATCAGAATACATTGATAAGAATAAGAGAGAACTAAATATTATTGCATACATTAACCACTAGTTATAATTGTTGTCAATCATGACTAAAAATGCCCCAACTAAATATTCATAACTAGGTAGCAGCCAACACATAATCGCTAGGTGAAACACGATTGGCAATACAAACATCGACCAGTTAATTATTTATGATAATGACATAGTACTAGGACCTACTCCTCTCTTTTAGGATAAATTGAAAAAATAATAAAACCCCTGCATCTCCATGGTGAAGCACACAGACCCACCGATTTCCAATTCCTGGTTTGCACTCATTCAATATTTGCCGCCATTCATCAATTTTGAGGCGTCCATATCATGGGCCTCCAATCGAGTAGGTTCCTTTGAAATTGGTCTTCTAATGACAAATAATTTTCATCCAACCTTTCACATTCATCGCTACAGGCACAACAAGTCTTTGGAGCTTCTATTGAAGAAAAGCATAGTAACATAGTAAGTAGTGCTATTTATTTAAGATGGACTTGTGACAAAATAATAGTACAAAATCATATGATGCATTTTTTCAGAGTGTTGGTTGCTCAACTTGTGGACTGGTATTACCTATGTGTAGTATTTGGATCAGCTCTGTAAGTGTCCTTAAACAACTCAACATCATTAACAAAGACAAGATAATTCTTCTCCTCCCACGTAAGCTCCGAGACACCAATGTAATAGATAGAAAATAATTTGTAGATTTTAATTAAAATGTTAAGTAAGGAGTGAATAACGAATATTTTAAAATTCTCAAGATAGATTACGTAACAATTTTGTTTAAAAAACATACATGAAGAAAAAATAGAAACCATGCCCTGTTCCACCTAAATGTCTTGAACAAAGCGTGGAAATGTGTCAATATGAAAGGATATACTCATACCCTCCTCGAATCCGTAAGGCTTGCATAATCCTCCCCAATTTGCGTCAGCCAAAATATATGTGATCTACCTCACTGTAGATCCTAGCTTCAAAACCGAAACCATGTTTCATCTTCAGTTAAACAATCCTCTTAGCCATTTCATCTCTATCTTCGACCTTCAGCTTCTCTAGGACAAAAAAACATTGCATGGCAGGAGATGCACTAGTCCAATTTAAAAAAACAGAAATCACACGTTACAACAAAAATCTTGAGAGATATTTAGATCAGAAGTAATTGATACGTCCATTTTGCATCATGCTTTTATATTGATATTTACTACATTATGGGATATTATTACACATTATGGTACAATACTTATGCCTTTTCTCTCTTATTTTATAAGGTTTACATGAAGAGTGAGAATGCCGGCAGCTGGAATTCTGGACTGGCAAAGGAGCAAATCTGAGATACCTATTTTGCACAATTTCAAAAGTTTTGAAAATTTACGGAGAATATTTTGGAATTAATAAAAAATACGGGTGCAAGAATCAACCAGAGGGGGGCACCAGCAGGCCACAAGCCTGCTAGGCGCGACCACCTCCCCGTCCGCGCCTAGCAGGCTTGTGGGGCCCCTGTGGCTCCTCCAACGCCCATCTTCTCCTATATGAAGCGTTTTGACCTGGAAAAAAATAAGGAGAGAGCCTTCAGGACGAAGCGCCGCCATCTCGAGGCGGAACTTGGGCAGAACCAATCTAGAGCTCCGGCAGGGCTCTTCTGCTGGCGAAACTTCCCTCCCGGAGGGGGAAATCGAAGCCATCGTCATCACCAACAATCCTCTCATCGAGAGGGGGTCAATCTCCATCAAAATCATCACCAACACTGTCTCCTCTCCAAACCCTAGTTAATCTCTTGTATCCAATCTTTGTCTCAACACCTCAGATTGGTACCTGTGGGTTGCTAGTAGTGTTGATTACTCCTTTTAGTTGATGCTAGTTGGTTTACTTGGTGGAATATCATATGTTCATATTATTTATGATAATTAATACTCCACTGATCTTGAACATGAACATGCTTTGTGAGTAGTTCCGTTTGTTCCCCAGGACATGGGATAAGTCTTGTTATAAGTAATCATGTGAATTTGGTATTCGTTTGATATTTTGATGAGATGTATGTTGTCTCTCCTCTAGTGGTGTTATGAGAACGTTGACTACATAACACTTCACCATCATTTGGGCCTAGGGGAGGGCATTGGGAAGTAATAAGTAGATGATGGGTTGCTAGAGTGATAGATGCTTAAACCCTAGTTTATGTGTTGCTTCGTAAGGGGCTGATTTGGATCCATATGTTTCATGCTATGGTTAGGTTTACCTTAATTCTTCTTTCGTAGTTGAGGATGCTTGCGATAGGGGTTAATCATAAGTGAGAAGTTTCTCCATGTAAGGGAAGCACCCAAGCACCGGTCCACCCACATATCAAATTATCAAAGTAACGAATGTGAATCAAATGAGCATGATGAAAACTAGCTTGACAGAAATTCCCATGTGTCCTCGGGAGCACTTTGCTTTATATAAGAGTTTGTCCAGGCCTGTCCTTTGCTACCAAAATTATTGGGCTACCTTGTTGCACTTTTTCTTCACTTGTTACTTGTTACTCGTTATGATTTATCTTATCACAAAACTATCTGTGACCGATAATTTCAGTGCTTGCAAAGAATACCTTACTGGAAACCGCTTGTCATTTCCTTTTGCTCCTCATTGGGTTTGACACTCTTACTTATCAAAAGGACTACAATAGATTCCCTATAGTTTTGGGTCATCGAGACACTTTTCTGGCGTCGTTGCCGGGGAGTGAAGCGCCTTTGGTAAGTGGAATTTCGTAAGGAAAATTTTAAATAGTGTGCTGAAATTTACTGTCACTTGTCACTATGGATAGTAATCCTTTGATGGGCTTGTTTGGGGTATATTCACGTCGACCGGAAACACAAAGAGTTGTCCCTCAACCTACTGAACCTATTGAAAATATTTATTATGAAATTCCTTCGGGTATGATAGAGAAACTACTTGCTAATCCTTACGCAGGAGATGGAACACTACATCCTAATTTACATCTAATCTATGTGGATGAAGTTTGTGGATTATTTAAGCTTACAGGTCTTCCCGAGGATCATGTTAAGAAGAAGGTTTTTCCTTTATCTTTTAAGGAAAGTGCATTGACATGGTATAGGATATGTGATGATATTGGATCATGGAGCTAGAACCGATTGAAGATGGAATTTCATTAGAAGTTCTACCCTATGCATCTAGTTCATCGTGATTGGAATTATATTTATAATTTTTGGGCTCGTGAAGGAGAAATAATCTCTCAAGCTTGGGGGAGGCTTAAGTCAATGTTATATTCATGCCCCAATCATGAGCTCTCGAGATAAATTATTATTCATAATTTTTATGCTCGGCTTTCTCGTAATGACCAATCCATGCTCGATACTTCTTGTGTTGGTTCCTATATGAAGAAGGATATTGACTTCAAATAGGATTTATTGGAAAGAATTAATCGCAACTCTAAAGATTGGGAACTCGATGAAGGTAAGGAGTCAGGTATGAACCTTAAGTTTGATTGTGTTAAATCTTTCGTAGGCACCAATGATTTTCGTGAATTTAGCACTAAATATGGGCTTGACTCTGAGATAGTAACTTCTTTTTGTGAATCTTTTGCTGCTCATGTTGATCTCCCTAAGGAGAAGTGGTTTAAATATCATCATCCCATTGAAGAGAAAGTAGTTGAACCTATTAAAGTTGAAGAGAAAACTATTACTTATAATGTTGATCATGTTATTCCCACTGCTTATATTGAGAAACCACCATTCTCTCTTAGAATAAAGGATCATACTAAAGCTTCAACTGTGGTTCATAAGAGTTGTGCTAGAACACCTACACCCCCTGAGCAAATTAAAGTTGAGCCTAGTATTGCTATTGTTAAGGACCTCTTGGTTGATAATATTGATGGGCTTGTTATTTAATTTTGTGATGAAGCTGCTAGAATTGCTAAACCTGATGCTAAAGATAAACATAAACCCATCGTTGGCACGCCTGTTGTTTCTGTTAAAATAGGGGATCATTGTTATCATGGCTTATGTGATATGGGTGCTAGTGTGAGTGCAATTCCTTTTTCCTTATATAAAGAGATTATGAATGATATTGCACCAGCTGAGTTAGAGAAAATTGTTGTTACAATTAAACTTGCTAATAGAGATACTATATCACCAGTTGGGATTATTAGAGATGTTGAAGTCTTGTGTGGGAAAATAAAATATCCTACTGATTTTATTGTTCTTGGTTCCCCACAAGATGATTTTTGTCCCATTATATTTGGTAGACCCTTCTTGAATACCGTTAATGACATGATAGATTGCGAGAAGGAAACGGTTACCGTAAGTTTTGGGGATACGTCTCATGAGTTTAATTTCTCTAAATTTTGTAGACAACCCCATGATAAAGAATTGCCTAGTAAGGATGTAATTATTGGTCTTGCTTCTATTGTTGTTCCTCCTACTGATCCTTTAGAGCAATATCTACTAGATCATGAAAACGACATGCATATAAATGAAAGGAATGAAATAGATAGGATTTTCTTTGATCGGCATCCTATTTAGAAACACTACTTGCCTATTGAAATACTTGGGGATCCTCCTCCACCCAAGGGTGATCCCGTGTTTGAGCTTAAGCAATTACCAAATACTTTGAAATATGCTTATCTTGATGAAAATAAGATATATCCTATTATTATTAGTGCTAACCTTTCAGAGCATGAAGAACAGAGATTATTGAAAACTCCGAAGAAGCATCGTGCTGCTATTGGATATACTCTTGATGATCTTAAGGGCATTAGTCCCACTCTATGTTAGCATAAAATTAAAATGGAGCCTGATGCTAAACCACTTGTTGAGCACCAACGACGATTGAATCCTAAAATGAAGGAAGTGGTAAGAAATGAAATATTAAAGCTTCTGGAGGCAGGTATCATTTATCCTATTGCTAATAGTAGATGGGTTAGTCCCGTTCATTGTGTCCCTAAGAAAGGAGGTATTACCGTAGTTCCTAATGAAAAAAATGAATTGATCCCGTAGAGAATTGTTACAGGTTATAGAATGGTAATTGATTTTAGGAAATTGAATAAAGTTACTAGAAAATATCATTACCCTCTACCTTTCATTGATCAAATGCTAGAAATATTATACAAACACACACATTTCTGCTTTCTAGATGGTTATTCTGGTTTCTCTCAAATACCTGTGTCAAAAGAGGACCAAGAAAAGACCACCTTTACCTGCCCTTTTGGTACCTTTGCTTATAGACGTATGCCTTTTGGTTTATGCAATACACCTACTACCTTTCAAAGATGCATGACTGCTATATTCTCTGATTTCCGTGAAAGGATTGTTGAGGCTTTTATGGATGATTTTTCTGTTTATGGAACTTCTTTTGATGATTGTTTGAGCAACCTTGATCGAGTTTTGTAGAGATTGAATTGGGAGAAGTGACACTTTATGGTGAATGAAGGCATTGTCTTGGCACATAAAATTTTCTAAAGAGGTATTGAAGTTGACAAGGTTAAAGTTGATGCTATTGAAAAAATGTCGTGTCCTATGAATATCAGAGGTATAAGAAGTTTCCTTGGTCATGCTGGTTTCTATAGGAGATTTATTAAAGATTTCTCTAAGATTTCTAGGCCTCTCACTAATCTTTTGCAAAAAGATCTTCCCTTCATTTTTTATGATGATTGTGTAGAAGCTTTTGAAATTCTCAAGAATGCTTTGATTTCTGCACCTGTTGTTCAACACCTGATTGGAACCTACCTTTTGAAATTATGTGTGATGCTAGTTACTATGCTGTTGGTGTTGTTCTAGGACAAAGAGTTGATAAGAAGTTAAATGTTATTCATTATGCTAGCAAAACTTTAGACAGTGCTCAAAGAAACTATGCTACCACTAAAAAGGAATTTTTAGCTGTTGTGTTCGCTTGTGATAAGTTTAGACCCTATATTGTTGATTCTAAAGTAACTATTCACACTGATCATGCTCCTATAAATTATCTCATGGAAAAGAAAGATGTTAAACCTAGACTTATCAGGTGGGTTCTTCTGCTACAAGAATTTGATTTGCATATTGTTGATAGAAAGGGTGCTGATAACCCCGTAGCGGATAACTTGTCTAGGTTAGAGAATATTCTTGATGACCCACAACCTATTGATGATAGCTTTCCTGATGAACAATTAGCTATCATAAATGCTTCTCATAATGCTCCTTGGTATGCTGATTATGCTAATTACATTGTCGCTAAATTTATATCGCCTAATTTCACATACCAACAAAAGAAAAAGTTTTTCTATGATTTAAGACATTACTTCTGGGATGACCCACACCTTTATAAAGAAGGAGTGGATGGTGTTAGACGTTGCGTACCTGAGCATGAACAGGAACAGATCCTATGGAAGTGTCATTCTGAGGCCTACGGAGGACACCGTGCTGGAGATAGAACTGCACATAAGGTATTACAATCTGGTTTTTATTGGCCTACTCTCTTCACGGATGCTCGTAAGTTTGTCTTGTCATGTGATGAATGTCAAAGAATTGGCAATATTAGTAGACGTCAGGAAATGCCTATGAATTACTCTCTTGTTATTGAACCATTTGATGTTTGGGGTTTTGATTATATGGGACCTTTTCCAACGTCTAACGGGTATACACATATTTTAGTTGCTGTTGATTATGTTACTAAGTGGGTAGAAGCTATCCCAACTAGTAGTGCTGATCATAACACATCTATTAAGATGCTTAAAGAAGTTATTTTCCCTATATTTGGAGTCCCGAGATACTTAATGACTGATGGTGGTTCACATTTTATTCATGGTGCTTTCCGTAAATTGCTTGCTAAGTATGATGATAATCATAGAATTGCATCCCCTTATCATCCTCAGTCTAGTGGTCAAGTAGAATTAAGAAATAGAGAAATTAAATTGATCTTGCAAAAGACAGTTAATAGATCTAGGAAAATTGGTCTAAGAAACTTGACGATGCATTATTGGCTTATAGAACTGCATACAAGAATCCTATGGGTATGTGTCCGTATAGAATGGTTTATGGTAAAGCATATCACTTACCTCTAGAGCTAGATAATAAAGCTTATTGGGCAATCAAAGAGCTCAACTATGATTTCAAACTTGCTGGTGAGAAGAGGTTATTTGACATTAGCTCACTTGATGAATGGAGAACCCAGACTTATAAGAATGCCAAGTTTTTTAAAGAAAATGTTAAGAGATGGCATGATAAAAGGATACAAAAGCGTGAATTTAATGTAGGTGATCATGTCTTACTATACAATTCTCGGTTAAGATGTTTTGCAGGTAAGCTCCTCTCCAAATGGGAAGGGCCTTATATCATCGAGGAGGTATATCATTCCGGTGCCATCAAGATCAACAACACTGAAGGCACAAATCCAAAGGTGCTAAACTGGCAAAGAATCAAACACTATATTTTAGGTACTCCCATTAATGTCGAAACCAATGTTATCAATACCATAACTCCCGAAGAGCATATTAGGGAGACTTACCAGAACGTTTCAGACTCTCAAAAGGAATAGGTACGTGGTACGATAAGTAAACCGACTCCAAAACTTTCCCAATAGCAATTTTACTTAGTTTTGGACTATTCAAAAAATTAGGAAAATAAAAAAGCAGTCCGAAGGACGCACGGGGAGGCGACAAGTCTGCTAGGCGCGGCCACCCCCTGGCCGCGCCTAGGGGGCTTGTCACCACCGCGTGCGCCCCCCGGACCTTGTTTTCTTGTGGAACATCCCTTCGGGTCGGCAAAAATTCATTATATAATATCCCGAAGGTTTCTACTATCGTATCATGACAATACCTCTTGTTTTCGTTTTGAGTTGTTTCTGTAGCAGATTTAGAGCAAGATGTCATCCCAAGAGTCGACCGGGGAGAGTCGTCTTTCTCAACCGACACAGGAGCCCGAGGCATACATTGAAGCTAACCACTTTGGGTGAACCACGCAGGAGGATATGGAGGCTAACTTAAAAAGGGTGGATGCCATGGAGGAAGACCAGGAACTTAACTCTCATCCACAACCTGGGCCATGTTGGAAGAACTTCTGAGCGCAGCAATCCCGAATTCGGTTATTCCTCCCAATGCTAAATTCCTTACTTATGAAAACTTGAAAAAGAGTGTTATCTTTTCACCTGCAGCAATGAGACGTCCCTAGGTGAAGGGATCTCTATCCTTCAATGGAAAACTGCACAAGGAAGTAATGGATCTCAGGAAGCAAAATAATAAGCTTGAAGAGGAGAATCGCATTCTGAAGGGTATCATCGCCAAGAACATCGCACCATCACTTCCTAAGAAGGACACCTGAGTACATGGGTATGGGCACTCCCCTTGGCTTGTGCCAAGCTCTGGGGAGGTGCCCCGGTGTCGTATCACATCACACCTTTTTCCTTTTTGTTTTTTGTTTTTATCTTTCCTAGTTTGATCCTTTTTGTTTTTGTTTTGATCTAGTAGAATAAAAGTTTTTAGTATGATCTACCCCTTTTTAGTTTTTTTCTTTTGCTCCCCTTATGTAAGCAAGTCCGAGATATATATAATAAAAAGTAGTTTAGATGAGAGGGCTTTGTTAGATTACTATGCTCTTGAAAGCAATAAAGTATAATAGAACAAAAGCAAAGAGAATACATAGTGATATTATGGGGAGTGATGACTTCACATATAAAAAGTATGGCGATTGAAATTTATTGGGGGTCAACGAACATAGTAATTGGTCATTGGTGCAATTGAAAGGAAGTGATAAAGAAAGAGGGATGCACATATAAATATACTATCTTGGACATCTTTTATGATTGTGACCACTCATTAATATATTACATGCCAACAAGTTGATGTTGGACCAGGAAGACAACGTAATAGGTTATGTTTGCTTGAATCCAGATACAAGTTATATGGTTTTAGATCCTCCAACATGTCGTGCTTGCTTCCACCTCATATTAGCCAAAACCTCTGCACCAAGTAGATATACTACTTGTGCATCCAAACACCTCAACCCAGTTTGCCATGAGAGTCCACCATACCTACCTATGGATTGAATAAGATCCTTCAAGTAAGTTGTCATCGGTGCAAAAAGGCAATAAAAATTGCTCCTAAATATGTGTGATCTTTTATTGCAAGGGAAATAAGCGTTGCACGAACTTGTGATAGTTAAGAAATAAAAGCGACAAACTGCATAATAAAGGTTGCTATCACAAAGGGCAATACAACGCGGCGTTCCTCTGCACTAAGAGTTTGTACATCAAAAAATAAAAAGCGCATGACAACCTCTACTTCCCTCTGCGAAGGGCCTATCTGTTACTCTTACTTTTACTTTCTAGTACTTACCCTTATGCAAGAGTCATGGTGGTCTTCACCACTTCCTATATTCTGTCTCTCCTGGCAAGCATTATGTGTTGGGGAATGATCTCGACTTATATATCCACTCGGATGTGGGTGATCATGAGTTATTATTGTTGACATCACCCTTGAGGTGAATAGTTGAGAGGCAAAATTATAAGCCCCTATATTTCTCTGCGTTCGATTGAAGCTTTGACCTCATGGGTACCGCGTGAGTGCTAGCAATTGTGAAAGGCTAAAAGATGATTGAGTATGTGGATTTGCTTTACAAGCTCTTATATTGACTCTTTCAGATCTTATGATAAATTGTCAATTGCTTCAATGACTGAGATCATAGTCTGTTGGTTGTCAATAGAGTTCTTGGTTCATACTTTATCTTATGAATGAATTGTTACTCTAGTATAAAGAATCTCATACAATGAGTATTCCTGTTCTAAAGTTGATCATGATGCCCTCATGTCCGTATTTTATTTTTATCGACACCTCTATCTCTAAACATGTGGACATATTCATCGATCTCAGCTTTCGCTTGAGGGCAAGCGAGGTATAAGCTTGGGGGATTTGATACGTCCATTTTGAATCATGCTTTTATATTGATATTTACTGCATTATGGGCTGTTATTACACGTCATGGTACAATACTTCTGCCTTTTCTCCCTTATTTTATAAGGTTTACACGAAGAGGGAGAATGCCGGCAGCTGGAATTCTGGATTGGAAAATGAGCAAATCTGAGATACCTATTCTGCACAACTCCAAAAATCCTAAAAATTTACAGAGAATATTTCTGGAATTAAT
Organism: Hordeum marinum; assembly: GCA_022496015.1. NCBI lineage: Eukaryota > Viridiplantae > Streptophyta > Magnoliopsida > Poales > Poaceae > Hordeum > Hordeum marinum. Next base: position 212,812,776 of record CM039678.1, read on the forward strand.
AAAAAATACTGGCGCAAGAATCAACCAGAGGGGGGCCACCAGCAGGCCACAAGCCTGCTAGGCGCGGCCGCCCCCCTGGCCGCGCCTAGCAGGCTTGTGGGGCCCCTGTGGCTCCTCCGACGCCCATCTTCTCCTATAGGAAGCGTTTTGACCTGGAAAAAAATAAGGAGCGAGCTTTCGGGACGAAGTGCCGCCGTCTCGAGGATGAACTTGGGCAGAACCAATCTAAAGCTTCGACATGGTTGTTCTGTCGAGGAAACTTCCCTCCCGAAGGGGGAAATCAAAGCCATCGTCATCACCAACGATCCTCTCATCGAGAGGGGGTCAATCTCCATCAATATCTTCACCAGCACCGTCTCCTCTCCAAACCCTAGTTCATCTCTTGTATTCGATCTTTGTCTCAACACCTCAGATTGGTACCTGTGGGTTGCTAGTAGTGTTGATTACTCCTTGTAGTTGATGCTAGTTGGTTTACTTGGTGCAAGATCATATGTTCAGATCCTTTCTGATAATTAATACTCCTCTGATCTTGAACATGAACATGCTTTGTGAGTAGTTCCGTTTGTTCCTGAGGACATGGGATAAGTCTTGTTATAAGTAATCATGTGAATTTGGTACTAGTTCGATATTTTGATGAGATATATGTTGTATCTCCTCTAGTGGTGTTATGTGAACGTCGACTACATAAAACTTCACCATTATTTGGGGCTAGGGGAAGGCATTGGGAAGTAATAAGTAGATGATGGGTTGCTAGAGTGACAGAAGCTTAAACCCTAGTTTATGTGTTGCTTCGTAAGGGGCTGATTTGGATCCATATGTTTCATGCTATGGTTAGGCTTACCTTAATTCTTCTTTCATAGTTGCGTATGCTTGCGATAGGGGTTAATCATAAGTGGGAAGTTTGTCCAAGTAAGGGCAGCACCCAAGCACCGGTCCACCCACATATCAAATTATCAAAGTAGCGAACGGGAATCAAATGAGCATGATGAAAACTAGCTTGATAGAAATTCCCATGTGTCTGTTGGGGAACATTGCATGGGAAACAAAAATTTCCCTACGCACACGCAGATCTATCCATGGTGATGAGCATCTACGAGAGGGAGAGTGGATCTACATACCCTTGTAGATCGCTAAGCGGGAAGCGTTAAGAAAGGCGGTTGGTGTAATCGAACGTCTTCATGATCCAAATCGTCGTGCGCCCCACGATCCAATCACGATCCGTCCCGCGATCTAATCACGATCTGTCCCACGAACTTGATCACGATCCGTCCCACGAACTTGATCACGATCCTTCCTATCTAGCGCCGAACGGACGACACCTCCGCGTTCAGCACACGTACAGCTTGATGACGATCTCCACCGTCTTGATCCAGCAAGAAGGAGTGGAGAGGAAGAAGAGTTCTCCGGCAGTGTGATGGTGCTTCGGCGGTGGTGGTGGAGCAATTCCAGCAGGGATTCGCCTAAGCACTGCAGAAATCCGATCTAGAGGAGAAACTATGCACTGGAGGAACGGGTAGCACGTGGCTGAAAATCTAGTACAAAAACCCTAAAACCTCCAGTATATATAAGAGGAGAGGAGGAGAGGCCTTGGCACAAGGGACAAGGCCTCCTTGCTTCGTCCGAAGGAGAGAGGGAGAGGTGGAGTCCACCTCCAATCCTAGTAGGACTAGGATTCACCCTATTTTGCCTTTTTTCCACTTTTCCTCTTAGGCCTTTTTCCTCCATCCGCATGGGCCTCTTGTGGATGTTCCACCATCCCACCAAGGTCTGGTTTACACCCTCCTACAGCCGAGGTAGCCTCTTGGGTCGAAATACCCCTCCCGGTGGCCTCCCTGTACACTACCAGCACTCTCGGTACACTACCGATGAGCCCGAAACTTTTCCGGCGACCAAAACAGGACTTCCTATATATGAATATTTACCTCCAAACCATTTCGGAGCTCCTCGTGACATTCGGGATCTCATACGGGACTCCTAACAACCTTCGGTCACCACCATGCATAACTCTATACTACCGAAACGTCACCGAACCTTAAGTGTGCAGACCCTGCGGGTTCGAGAACTATGTAGACATGACCGAGACACCTCTACGGTCAATAACCAATGGCGGGACCTGGATGTCAAGGATTCAATTAATCGCGTATGATGTTCCTTTCGTTCTTCGGTATGTTACTTGCCCGAAATTCGATCGTTGGTATCTCCATACCTAGTTCAATCTCGTTACCGGCAAGTCTCTTTACTCGTTCTGTAATACAAGATCCCGCAACTAACATTTAGTTACATTTCTTGCAAGGCTTATTGTGATGTTGTATTACCGAGTGGGCCCTGACATACCTCTCCATCACACGGAGTAACAAATCCCAGTCTTGATCCATGCCAACTCAACAGACACCTTCGGAGATACCTATAGAGCACCTTTATAGTCACCCAGTTACGTTGTGACGTTTGATACACACAAGGCACTCCTCCGATGTCCGTGAGTTGCATGATCTCATGGTCATAGGAACATATACTTGACAAGCAGAAAACAGTAGCAATAAACTGACACGATCATATGCTATGTTTGTAGTTTGGGTCTTGTCCATCACATCATTCTCCTAATGATGTGATCTCGTTATCAAATGACATCACATGTCAATGGCTAGTAAACCTTGACCATCTTGGATCAACGAGCTAGTTCACTAGAGGCATACTAGGGACAGAGTGTTGTTTATTTACCCACACATGTAATGTGTTTCCAATTAATACAATTATAGCATGGATAATAAACGATTATCATGAACAAGGAAATACAATAATAAACACTTTATTTATTGCCTCTAGGGCATATTTCCAACAGTGTCCTCAGGAGCTCTTTGCTTTATATAAGAGTTTGTCTAGGCCTGTCCTTTGCTACAAAAAGGATTGGGTTACCTTGCTGCACTTTTGCTACACTTGTTACTTGTTACTCGTTATGAATTATCTTATCACAAAACTATCTGTCACCGATAATTTCAGTGCTTGCACAGAATACCTTATTGGAAACCGCTTGTCATTTCCTTCTGCTCCTCGTTGGGTTTGACACTCTTACTTATCGAAAGGAATACGATAGGTCCCCTATACTCATGTGTCATCAGTAATTATGTGAAGAAATTACCGTATAATATTCTTGGTCCTCTTTAAGCGTAAGCGATAAGTACCTATTGTCCTCTAGATGAGGATTGTCTCACCTACCCCTGTTCTCCGAATAGTAGGGGTACTCGAGGATCCCATTAAGCTCATCCTCGTTCATTACCGACAATGCTTGTGTTGTCGCCTCGGTAATGTCAGACCATTGCCACCTGCCCATGTTGGGAGTTTGAATCTGGAGCGCCCACTTGTTAAAACTAAGCACAATATAAGTCACAAACTAATGGATTCGGCTCATATCTAAGAAAATTAAACATGCATATAGAAATCTTCGTAGAAACATAAACTTTACATTTACAAGTATCAATCATAGCTAGACAACACATAAAGGAACTGCAACACTAGTTCACAACATAAAATTATGTTTAGCTCCGGCATAGCAACATGAAACTAAGTTCACAGTCAATCATATGGATAACATAAAGGCAGTGCATCACTAGGTTACAAGCAAAATCTCAACTCTCACAAGATATCTTCTCGTCTCCAATCATCTTCATGATCTCGGCTACGACCATATTTGCAAATTCGGCGGCTGTTCGTGTAGTCTTGGCGGCACATCACGCACTCAAAGCGGCTGATGTCACAAGCTGTTAAGATTTTGAATTTATGTCGACATATGCTTGAGCTTCAGCTCTCTCGGTGTCTTCTAGATTACTCTATGCATATTCGAGTGCGACCATAGTGTAATGAGCCACCCTCGAGACAATGTCTATGGCTGTAGGAGCCATAACATTGCATCCTGACTTCTCCATATAGTTTGCATTAAAAATTTGACATTTAGATAAACCACAATTTCATTGAAAGCAACTATATAAAAAAGGCACAACTTTTCCTAGTAATTTGACATATTGAGTGTCGGAAATTTGGCGAAGTGAAACTTAATCAACATTTCCAAAATGTTGGCACTCCTTATGAACACCTGCATCATGAATACTACTACAAAATTTTAAAAAACTACATCTATAATAAACAACATTCAAACAATGTTTACTCAAATCTACATCTGCAATAAACAACTACACTCTATATTTACAATAAACACTATCTAATAACTAGTGCAATTATTTCTAGTACTAACTTTTTTTCTAGTATATGAAGAACTACACACTCTATCTAGAATAAAAGAGAGAGAGAGAGATGTGGTTACCAGGGTGGTCAGAGACGATAGTGAGGTCAAGGAAGACAACAACGAACATTGAGGGCGTCGGGGTCGTGGCGACCGTTGTAGCCGGCAGAAGGCGAGGGCGACGATGACGCTAGGACGTTCGAGGCGGCGACGGACGGCGAGGATCGATGCGGCAATGGCGGACAGTGAGAGCGACGAGGACGACCAGGACGAGGGGGAAGGTGTCGACGTTGTAGGTGTCGGAGGGCGAGCGCGGCGGTGATGATGTCGAAGGCCGCCATGATGGTGGCGATGACGACGGGAGAGAGACGTGGGTCTGGAACGATTTTTCGATAAGGTCGATGTGGGTGGCTACAGGCTGGTGTGTCCGGTGTGGGGTGGGTACATGGAGCAGACCAGTGATGGGCATACGTTCACCGCCCTCCACAACTAAGTTTAAGTGGCAGGCAGGTGCCACGACCCACCACACCGAATTTGGAGCTCAAACTTTTTCCATGGTTAATCACACAATCCAAAACTCCATGATCAAATTTGGCCACTTTCTAGGTTTAGTAAACTAGATTTTTTACGATTACGATATGTGTGGCAGACGACAAACAGAGCCTCCACTGCAAAGTTTTAGAATTTTTGAACCCATCCGGCGCGAGTTGCCGAAAGACATGTGTGGTGGGCATTTCGTGCCACCCGCCACTGCTTATCGACTAGGCAGTGGTAGGAAAGTAGCACCGCCCGCCACTAGAGTCTTTCACCAAGCAGGCATACTGAAGAGACTTTACCTGTGGCGGGTACTGGCTAGTGCCCGCCACAGCTTCGGAAAAAGCTGTGGTGGGTAACCTTTTGTACCCGAGTGATACTTCTCCAAAGTAGTTGTGGCGGGTAATATGGTACGACCGTCACTCAGGTGAGTTCATCTATAAGACCTTACCCAGTAGTGATCCCAGAACTTGTGCACTCTGTTCGCTGCATGACGACACCCAACAAAGTGCAAGGATCACACATATCAAGGCCCCCTAGTTGATGTCAATGTTTGTGAAATTCTGTTGGCTTTGGTGCGAAATTTAGCGGTGATCGACAAGTATGTCGGAGCTGCCAGATGCCTTTCGTTGGATTTGGCCAGTTAATGAATGTTACTCGGCAAGATTTGCCTACAACGACTTCTTCTACGACCTGAAGGACACGCCGGCTGCGACCGAATCTGGAGCTCAGGAGCTCCGACGTAACTCAAGTTCTTTGTCTGGCTCGTCGCGAAGAACAGTTAATGGACGTCTGATCAGCTCGTGTCTAGGGGAATTCCGCACCAGCCGTGATGTCCCTTGTGCTTGGAAGAGCCAGAGACATCGGGTCACCTTCTTGTCCAATGCTATCTAGCTCGTATAGTTTGGTTCGAGGCCTTGAGTGCAACGGGATGGGCGAGTATCGCCCCCTTACCGCAGGTTACCTTGTTGGATTGGTGGACTACTACAAGTTTTACAGGTCCGCCCGCCACTAAAAAGACGCTCAATGCATTCCTCATCCTTGTGATGAACTGCATATGGAAGGAAAGAAATCAGAAGGTGTTGGGCAAGCTATCTATGATGACGATGCTGCTCGTGGTAGGAATCAACAATGAGTGGCGGATTTGGCAACTTGCTTGGCAACGGGGAACGATGGATGATGGCAACATGGTTTTCCTAGAGTTGGCTAGGTGTTTGTGGTGGACGGTGTTGTGGTGGCGTCTGCCTTGTCATCGGGTAGCCATCGGGTAGGTTAGATGTAATCTTAACCTTCTTTCTATCTTAATGAAACGTCACGCAAGTCTCATGCACATTTTGAAATAAATGTTTTGCAGGTATTCTATCCGTGAACATGTTTCATGATGTGTCAAAGACATTTGGGGTGTCTGTTTTAGGGGCTAGCATTGAAGGTGCAATGGACTGGAAGGTGTCCGACTTTAGTGGTGAGCGGTAAAATACATTTTCTTTGTGAAAGCCAGAAGTAAAAGACTTGATCGGCAGCGAAGACTTTAACGTCCGCCGAATTCGAAATTCGAAATGCACGATCGGCCTTGCACCGTTCGCGTCGCGACAATCATGCATCCATCCATCCACATGTCTGCAGCCAGCCTTCGACACACACACATATGTTGGGGATTTATGAGCAACGGTGCCAAGAAACGCGTGGACCGCCGGCCGTCCAATCGGCCGCCCGGATCGACCGGGCGGGCCCCGGGCCCCCGCGAGCGCGCTGGCGCTGCCGGCACATGCAGGACGCCGCTGATCGGTCGATGCACGCACACATGCGTCGCCTGCCGCATGCCTTGGCGCGTACCGCCGGGCCGGCGTAGGAGCGGGCCGATTGCCGGAGTAGAGTACGGCGCCGTCGCGTTCGCGCCCACGCCGCACGTCGCGCTCGGCCGCAGAGGCTGTCGCATGTTGTTACTGCTCTGTCTGCCCGCGGAGGTGGGCGCGGCATGCATGGCCCCGGCCGCCTCGGCTGTACTTGTACGCATGCACGCACGTACGAGGCCGACGCCCGTCGCCGCAGGAGCAGAACGTGGACGCAGAGCAGACGTCACCACGTACGTACCGCCATTGCAAGGCCAAGTACCACTGGCATCCAGATCACAAGCCACGGTACGTGGATGTCATAGCCGACGCGCTTCTCTGACATCTGCCCGCTCGTGCATCTCACGTGCATGCCATTTCCCTCCTCAAAATCCACCGCTACGTATACGGCACAGCATCCATCCAACGTTATTTTGAGTTTTATTTACTTACACCGTCGCATGCAAGGACGTTAGGGCGCTCTAGCTCTAGCATACAGCATCCGTTCAAAAAAAAGCGGGCGAATAGTTGTCATTCCAAAATGCACTACAAATAAAGAAAAAAAGGAGGCAGCAGCAGCAAAGACGGGCTCCACATGCCATGGCCAGGCCAATCATGCTCCCACGACACTTTCACACGTAGTATATCTCTTGGCAGTGCAATGCGTTACCCATTGCCATCGCCTATTCCGAACCAAAGACCTAAAAAGAGCAAACAAACAAGCAGCATGTCACTCAGAGGTCTTGTTTCCTGGCTCCGATCATCAGATGAATCCATTTCTCGGGGTAAGGTAAGGTCTGGTTGCAGTATTACATGATTATACGTGTGACCGATTTTTTTTTAATAAAACAAGTGGAACACAACAACGCTAGAGACTAGGCTAGTAGACTGGTAGGAAGGAACAGCTCCGTTTTGTTTCTAGACTAGGCTAGAGTAATGCTTGCAAGTGCGAGCTTGCCACTAAGAAAAAGCCCAGAATACCAAATGTTTTTTTTATTGATAGCACGGCACAGATGTGTGGCTCACGCCCTGCCAAACAAGGAAACAACTTGTGGTCGGTTTGATTAGCTTTGGTGATGTGTGGGTTATTTTAACTTGTTCAGGCATGCAGAAAGGAAGTGGTTGGCTAGGCTAGGCTGCTAGTGTTGAGGGCAACCAGTGTTTCTGATAAACATGCGTGCCCTCCTCAGATATATAGCACTTGGCCAAGAAAATACATTTACCTGTAAAATCAGATGATCTCTCCGGTGTAGTAGTAGGACTACTACGTAGTACTAATAATACTACGTAATTTTGGTAGGAAAAGAAAAGAAGAAAGGTAAAAACCAAAACCAAACCCCCAATAATTGTAGCACGGCCCTTCCATGGCAGTGTTAAAGGCGAACAGGGCCCGTCGCCTGTCAGGGATTGAATGGCTGCAACCCCAGCGACACAAATCATCTCTCTCTCTCTCACTCTCTCGGTGCAAGTACTTGTACTGACAACACCCCAGCTTGCTTGCCTGTATCGTTGCCCCATATCTTTGTTGCTCCCGGACATTGGACGAGCTCCAGCGCCCCGTCTCTCTCCGCCATTGCTGCCGCATCTGCGCTGTTTTTATTTGACATCTTTTGTTTGGTGCGGCAATTAACCCACAGATCCAGCGCTGGCTAGCCAGTATAGCCAGTAGCCAGTAGGTGTGGTAGCCTAGAGACGGTACTGCTGCCAGGCAGCCTTGCAAAACAGCCACCCTCGGCAGCTCGGAATGAGAGGGACAGGGGCGAGGAGGAGGAGGGGCGAGGCCGACGCCCAACACACAAGCTCCAGACAGCGACCCGAGTTGCCTGTGTCTGCGTGGGTGTGCGCGAGATGAAAGCGAGAGCTCGGCCATAACTAGGGAGCCACTACCCAGCTAGCTACTCGGCCTAGGCTGAGCTGAGGCCTGAGGTTGGCTTGCGCTGTACGTGTCCGTGTCCGCCGCGCGGCAGGGGTGACTACGTGAGCGCGGCATGGACTGGGATCTCAAGATGCCGCCCGGCGCATGGGACCTCGCCGAGCTGGAGAGCGACGCGCCGGCGGGCGGGCAGGCGTCGGCCGGTGGCATTGCTAATGCGGCCGGCCGGCAGGAGTGCTCCGTGGACCTGAAGCTCGGCGGGCTCGGCGAGTGCGGAGCCGCTCCAGACAGCCGCGGCCTCGGCAAGGCGCCGGCCGAGTCGGCGTCTGCGTCGGCGTCGTCGCCCAGCGCGGCGAAGCGGCCGCGCTCGTCGTCGGGGGGTGGGAGCGGGCAGCAGCAGTGCCCGTCGTGCGCGGTGGACGGGTGCAGGGCGGACCTGAGCAGGTGCCGCGACTACCATCGCCGGCACAAGGTGTGCGAGGCGCACTCCAAGACCCCCGTGGTCACCGTCGCCGGCCGCGAGATGCGCTTCTGCCAACAGTGCAGCAGGTAATCATTTCACCCGCCAATTCCAACCAAGTACCACGCCACTACTCGCCGCATAGTACGTAGGAGACGGAGCAAATCAAATCGTAGCTCTTCTTTTTATTTTTGCACCATCATTCTCTTCGCTCGTCCATTCCTCCATCGTCTATCCATCCATCGATCAATGATCGATTCACTGCCGTCCGTGGCATTATCAGCTTTGTTTTTTCTCCATCTTTTTCCTTTTTTCCCCTTTTTTTGAGCACAATTCTGCCTGTCTCGTATCGAGGATGCACTTCTTTACCTTTCCCGGCACCATGCCTGGCCTCTCATTTGCTCCTGTCACCCTTTATCATGGCAGCTTGCGTTACCTGAATTATTGCGACGCTTTTTCTTTCGGTTTTTCCCCCCCTACTACCGCTTTTACGCTGCTCAGAGTTTGTTGGATTGAACTGGAGCAATTTGCTCCTCCGTCAATTCCTATCAGCACAGCTTTTGCACTGCTCAGAATCGCCCCCCACCACTTTCTGAATCCTGGCCCCATTCATGAGAATTCAGCACTGCACAAAAAGCTACGTACATTGGCTCTCCATCTGCCAAAGATCGAGATCGCACAGGCACCCAAATCATCATCAATCGATCAGCCTACTGAATCTGTCCCTGTCTCCCCGATTTGCAATTGCCACGTTAAATCTGTTGTGCTGTGTAATTTTTTGTCCACACTGCTCGATATCGGTTTCAGCAACGTGACGCCTCGTGATCGACGATAACCCGGACGGATGAGACGCCTGATATGATTTGCCCGCGCCTCCTTTTCCATGTGCAAACTAGCTAGAAATAGTTGGATCCATGTGCATTCTCGTGCTTTTTCCTGTGGATTTCCTGGCCGCGACAGCATGTTTTGTGTGGGTCTGGGACTGTCAATTACTTAAACATGGCAGGTATATCCGGCCTGCTTCATTCATCACGCGGCGGCAAGAACTGACCTACCACATCCGAGCCCTCTGTTTCAAAGGAAAGGAGGCCATGCTAACTCCCAAACCTAGAAAGTTTACAGTACCACTATCCAAGTGCTTACTCTGCAAAATACAGTGTGGACGACTCGAGGCATTTCTGTACGATAGGATAGGAGGTGGACCATGCATGCATGTTCACAGATACATGTATATTTTCTCAGGCTGGCCAGCCTTGCAACCAACCAAGGGCCTGAATTTTTTCATGTTTTTGTTTCGTTCACAGGTTAATGGTACTATTTTTTTTTCTTTTTTTCGAAAAGGAGGATAACGCCCGGCCTCTGCATCGAGCGATGCACACAACCGTCTTTATTCAAAGGTTAATTATAGTGTGACCTGAAAATGACGTACACCAACCCATATAGTGTGATCTAGTGATTCGGTTGATGACCACGAGAAAAATGAGATCTCTGGGTTCTGGCATCCTCAGTTTGGACTTTGGACTTCATTGGACCCCTTATCGCAAGTTCTGTTAATTCAGATAAACAATGTCTGGAACGTGCAGGACTTATCATTTTAATGTTTCATGGTCTACATTGTGGGGGTAGCATTTCTAGGTCATTTAAGAATCGTTCCGTCGTCCTCGGAAAAGAAAAGCAAGAAGGGTATTATATCATGATAATATCTCACTTTTAAACGCTAGTGTCAGTGTACTTAATAACATATGATAATTTGCTTGTTTCAGGTGCTTTGGAACCACTTGACTCTGTTTTTATTTGAGTTTCACGTCTGCAATTATCATTCTAAGTTAGCTTCGCTGTATTTGTCTACATGTATTAGACAGAAGACTGAGATAATCACAATCTATGAGCACAACTAGTTGGATCAAATTTGTCACATTTGTTATTAAGAAAAAATACCAGACGGATTCAGTTGTCCATTTCTTAAATGTAGAATCAATAGTCTTACTGTATATCCTCTACCTGGAACCTGAACCATCCATAGTATTGTTATTTCCGGTTCTAGTCTCGCATTATTTCTTACTTCTGCAATATTTTCGTAACTTGGTCCACTTTAAAGTACAGTTGTGTTTATTCTCCTTTTAATCTTGCTGAACAAAGTTGACGATTCTGTTCTACTTTATACCTTTATCACAACTTGATAGGCTGCTAATGTGTTCCTCTCATCATTTCATTGCCTTGATACATGAATATCTCACCCAGTGGGGACAGTTTCCAATCATCGATTGATCCGGCAGTTAGTGCTGACTTTATAAATTAAGTGCGCACATTGTCCCAGCAAACTTGCATCCTTCTAGACATATGGTTACAGACACACTGTACCGTGGTCCATGTTCAACAGGCATTGCAATATTTTCGTCTGCTGTTGACAAATCCCAGGTACAATATTTTTATCTAAGATGAAGGCTCCCAAGCACCAAAAGGAGTGACTGACAGATGAATTAAGTGGTCCCTTTGTGTACTGTACATTATATATTCCAACATGCGTGAAGAATATTAAGTATTCTGACAGTATGTAGTTTCATGATTTTAGTGAGAGCATTATTTTGTACTTTGAAACACGTGTCGAACTACCTAGGAGCATCTTATCTTGTTATAAAATCATCCTAGGACAAGGAATATCTTAATTAGTTTTCAACAAAGACTAGCAATGTTGTCTCTTAAGACTTAAGAGCCAAGGAAAAAAGCTACATCCTATTTAAATCTTAGTTGCTGTTTTCTTTAATTAAAAAGGGCGCATGACACCCCAGCATTACAGAAATCATCAAGGATAACAGTGTGTTGTTATGTATCGGATAAATGTTTTAAGTTATGGAACATTTTCCATCCTCGTTTTCTTAAATCCCCTTCAGATACTTGGGAGTTGATGTTATCTCTTTATTTTTTACAGGAAAACTCTTGAGGGATTGCTTATTCAGTATTTGTAGTGGTAGCTATGCTTCTGAAAGTAGTTGGAAACACACAAAAATTGAGATATTTGTAAATCAACTTTCAGCATGTTATTACAGTTTACTATTCAGCATTGCATTAGCTTCATTTCCTGGTGGTATGACCTGATAGGAATCCTTCATGCATAAGCAATAATTGGTGTCTTGATCATGAGTTTTATTTACTTAGGTTTCACCTGCTTACGGAGTTTGATGAGGCCAAACGCAGTTGTAGAAAGCGTCTTGATGGGCACAACCGTCGCCGCAGGAAACCACAGCCGGATCCGATGAATTCTGCAAGTTTTATGACGAGTCAGCAAGGTTACATTTTTACTAGTGCTCTATATTTTAACAGTCCATACATATTGTAAATCATTACTCACCTATAGCATGTTGACCTATTGCATTGACCTTCTTCAGTACCTTCCAGCTTGTAAACCACCCTGTAGCCTGTTAATTACTTCACCAAGTTCCACATTTGTACCTTATTCAGCAATTTTCCTTCTATAAATTAGTCGCAAGTGGGATTGGTATTCACAACGAACAAGGATAACACCTTAGTTACCCATATAACCTACCTAATTCATAAAGGTTGGATGAAGTGTAAATAAATATAAAGTCAAAGTTTTAGATACATATGGAAAAAAGCCACTCTCTACCTTCTTCACAGTAACTTCACCCGTTCATGAATATAAGATGTTTTGTATATTTCAATATGGACTACATACATACGGACTGATTCTAGATTCTGTAAGATCATATAGATCCCTGCCAAGAGTAAATGTTTAACAAGCTACATGATCATGTAGCTTGTTAAATACAGTATTAATTTTCGATAGTGCCTGAAGAAAGACTACTCATTTTATTTCCATATGTATCTGTAGCATTTCCATTATCTTCTTACCACAACTAATTGACATTGTTGTGAAACCCAGGAACAAGGTTTTCATCATTTCCAACTCCAAGACCGGAGCAAAACTGGCCAGGGATCATTAAAACTGAGGAGAACCCCTATTACACACATCAACTCCCTCTAGGCATCAGCAACAGGCAGCATTTTGGTGGCTCTGCGTCGACTTACGCCAAAGAAGGACGGCGGTTTCCTTTCCTGCAGGAAGGCGAAATAAACTTTGCCGCCGGCGTGGCACTTGAGCCTTCAGTGTGCCAACCGCTCCTCAAGACGGTAGCTCCTCCCGAGAGCAGCAGCAGCAGCAGCAAGATGTTCTCTGATGGGCTGACTCCGGTGCTCGACTCGGACTGTGCTCTCTCTCTTCTGTCAGCTCCGGCAAATTCCTCCGGTATCGATGTTGGCCAGATGGTCCAGCAGACTGAACACGTCCCCATTGCACAACCTCTGTTCTCCAACCTGCAGTTCAGCAGCTCGTCCTGGTTCTCGCGCACCCAGGCTTCCACCGGCACCGTTTCAGCGACCGGATTTTCCTGCCCCGTGGGGGAAAATGAGCAACTGAACACTGTCCTAAGCTCGGATAACAATGACTTGAACTACAATGGGATATTTCATGTCGGCGGCGAAGGCTCCTCGGACGGCGCCCCGCCATCTCTGCCCTTCCCGTGGCAGTAGTTTTCATGTGTTGTTTACAGTAGAGCTCATCTCTTCTACCTAGCGATCAACATTTGCTTCTGTTCAATCCGAATCATTCCTTTTCTTGTGTTCGTTTTACTTGCAAGCATTCGTGTGGACAAATTCAGCATAAATCAATTCCGCGGAATCTTTCTGTATGATGGTGTCAAGTGACAACTGTGGTGCTCACTGAAGATGTCGAGGATGAATTGTATCTGCTCCATATTCCTGTTTGACATGCAGAACCAGTCGAATAAATTTCAGAGCACGGACGATCAACATTAAAAACCCACCCCCAGGAAAAAAAAATTAAACGAAAAATCGGATACCTTCAGCCATAAATAAAACGAACGTTTTGATCTGATACCGGAGCAGCGGGCACTCACTGCTTCACGTCCATGGCAAATCAACCTTCATGTTTTTCTTTTTCACTCGCAACGAAGACCAACCGCCGGATTCGATTTCGGTCCGAAAGGAAGAAGAAAATGTGCGGTGCTGCTTCTTTGGAGAACATGAGATGTGCGGTGCTGCTTACAGTGTCACGTTCTTGACGCCAGGGGTATTGAGGCAGATGGCAACAGGGGTTTTCGGTCAACGATTTTGTGGATCCCGGCGGGTTTAGAACGACGGAGGTAGCGCCGGCGACGTCCGCCGTTGGTTAGAGGGGGCACCCGAGATCTGATAAGAAACGAAGGACCGGCGGCTAGTCTTCTTTTTTTTTTACTAGCAAATAGACACGTTCGTTGCGACCGAAGAAAAAAAATCATGACTTATCCAAATAATCATGGTTAAAGACTCCTAATGGATCCACATCCTCTAATTCGATACGACGCACGACTGTATAACCGCTTATCTTTTTTCCACCCTTACAGAGGGTGATCATGATGCCCACATAATTATAACGCTTTAAATATGGTCAATCCTAAGGTGATGGATCTGTGACCGCATGTCACACCTATCATTTTGTCCACACAATGAAATGTTTAAAACTTTAACAACAAACTTCGGCGAGCTAGACATGTGGGCCGCCCTTCTGAAGCTACTACATGCACCTGGTCCATACATCCCCTCCCCTCACACTTCTACTCTTTTTTGCACGATTAAACAATTATTGCCATGAATCAGCCTTGGCCCGATCGAGGAGGTGGGTCGTGGCACATCACCGAAGATGAAAGGCTTGTCCATAACAAAGTGGGAGGGAAAGATGTAGAGACCGGGCGTCACATGACAAGATGTGACAGCCGGTATTCCTGCTTCCTTTTTGTAGCAGAGGATGTGTAGTGCCACATGAAGAACAACATAGTGAGCAGCAACTAGACATGGCCATGGGCAGCCCGGCCTAGTCGGCCCAGCCTGACCCGGCCTGGTCCGACCTTGCCTACGGGCCGGGTTCGGGCCTAGATTTTAAGCCCGATGGTCGGGCCGGGTGGGGCCCGGGCCTGATGAAACTGAAAATTACGCTTGGCTGGGTCGGGCTTTTTTCGGGATCGAGCCGGGCTCAGGCCCGAAAACTAGGCCCGGCGGCCGAGCCCGGCCGGGTCGGGCTCGGGCTTGGTTTTTTAGCACCGGGCTTTTTTCGGCCCAGCCCGGCCCGAGACCTGCCCAGGTATAGCAGCAACTATGGTTTGCGTGTGTATAGTCCATAGTAGCGTATGTACTTCTATCAAGAGTAGCGCCAAAACATAGGTCTTCGCTGAAGGCATTCCTAGTTGGGTTGGCCCATGTAGGTGTTGTTGTTTTTCTATTTTCAAATAGTTGTTTTAAATTTTAAATATTATTCAGAATGAACAAAAATGTCCTTGATTTCAAAAAAACATCACGATTTCAAAATGTTTGATGTTTTCGAAAATACTTACATTTTTTAAATTAACGTTCCTGTTTTCAAAAAGTGTTCACGTTTTAAACATTATGTTTACAATTCAATTTTTTTAGCGTATATCATAAGATGTTAAATATAAATTTAAGTATTTTTCAATGCGTATTTAAAAACGTTCAGCGATTATAAAACAATGTTCAGTATGTTTTAAAAAATTGTTCAATGCGTATTTAAATATTGTACAGTGTATATCATAAAACAATTGTGTGTATTTAAAATTTGTTCAGTGTATACCACAAAAAAGTTACATGTATATTTAAAATTGTTCATCGTATATAGAAAAACCAATAAATATTTGAAACTTCAAAATTTGTTCATGTTTACAATACTTTTTCATTTTTTGCAAAAATAATGCAGGTTTTATAAGTTCTTAGAATTCAAAATTTATTTACGATTTTCGAGCATTATTGAACCATCTTAACAAAAATTGTACACATTGTTTCCCAAGAATTTTTGGAAATTAAAAGGAGAAACAGATCTGCGGATGTGCATACTACTTTAAATATAACCTTGTTATTTGACCATCCTCCGCTGCTAGCTCCTCTGGTTTGCGACGTTGATATGCAGCTTGAGATCGGTTGTTTGACTCCGTCACGCTCTCTTTTGTAAAAATTGCCATTTTTTACATCACCTTGTTGGCTGTGTATGGACTGGGCCCCGAGGATGAGGAGACGTGTTCCTCTTCTTATATTTTCACAGCCGAACGACCAGTAAGCCCACATGCATTGCTTAGCCCATAATTTATGTCAGTTTGGGCCACAAAACAAACTTAGAATCAATACTTGAGTAGAGGAGGGACGTAGATATCGGAGAGACTCCTCGAGTCAGCGATCGCTGGTGACGGATGAAAAAGTTACTGTAGACAAATGTTTCATGGTGTAATTACTTCTATTTTTGTTTGGTATTTGTAGGTAGTATCTATTATATCGGAGAGTATGTATACTATCACATGGTAGCATACGAGACATAGGAGTAACTACACCTGGTAGTAGGAGGTATTTTTCATATGTATATATGGAAAATACATCCTACCACCTACGGGTAGTTACCCCACATGTCTCATACACTATCATGTGATGTTATATATACTACTTTGTCATTATAAGTATGTTGATATACTATATATAAGATACTTAAAAGTGAATTTCATGAAAAAATTGCGAGTTGACACGTAATTTTTATTATATTTATGAAATACGTATATATATGTACGTAAAAGATAGCATACTCAAAATATGAGACATATTACCAAAAAAAAATAGTGTATATATTTTTCAAATATTTTTATATACTACATACTACGACGTACACTCTCCGATTTGATATATACTATATACAACATACAAAACGCAAGTGATGGTAACTACCACCGGTGATAGATAAAATTTGTCATATATAGAAACTCTGTTTATCACTCAGGCTGCAGAATAAGTTATTCTTCACCCGAGATAATCTTACGATCAATTTATAAATAAATTACGTTCGGAATACAAAAAATAACATTTGTATTGAATCACGACGTAAAAACAAAAATATAAGTCAGAAGACCAAAAAAATTGAATTTATTGTATATTTTCCACTATTTTTGTATGTTTATAATTATACCTGACATAAAATAATATTTTTTACGCTGATTATGAATTTTTTTACGGTCTCTTTTTACGTATGAAATGAGACAAAAATTACGGGACATAAAATTGCGGTGCATTGACGGTAAAATTGAGGGGGGTGAAGAATAACTATTCCTCACCCAGGGTGACGAATAGCGCGACCATATATATATATATATTATATTTGTAACATCCCAAATTTTGGAATGTTATAATAAATATTAAAATGATTGTTTGTTTGATTGAGTGATTGAAATTGGGTGAAAAATTTGAAACTTTTGAATGAGAGGGAATAAAATGACTTTCCCCTTTGTGTTTGATTTCAAATTCAATTCCATTTCAAATCAGTGAGAGAAGATAACATGACTTCTTCAATATAAAAAGATTTGAAGAGTGAATTTGAAGACATTTGAAATTTTCTGATATGGAGTTCTTTTCATATTTTGATTTTCAATTTTCAATTTGAAAGAATTCAAATACCCTTGACAAGATTTTGAGAGGAGTAACATGACACTCCACACCAGGGTTATTTTTTTTGAAGTTTTGAACCATAAAAACCCAGGGGGTTATTTGAAAATTTATTGCAAAAGAATAAAAATCAAATTAGGCATTTTCTGAAAATATTTTTTTTAAAAGTATTTATTTTGGCCGTGGAAAAATGTTCATTAAATAGAATTTATTCCCCTGGTCAATTTGATATATATATCTTCAATTTTCGGAAGTGTTTTGAATGCCATAAATGAGTTTTCATTTCACTGGAAATTAGAAAAGGAAAGGAATTAACGTTTTAATTAAAACCGGTCGGCCCACCTGCCTTAACCCCACCCCGAAATCGCTCCTAGCCGGCCACCGACGCCGCGCCCTCTCCCTCCCTCTCTCTGACATGCCGGTCCCACCGACCGACCGCGCCATCTCCGCGGTCGTCCTCCTCCCCTTTCCTCGTCGATGAGACCACCGCGCCGGATCTCCCTCTCCTTCCTTTGAGATGACGCCGAGGCCTCCTATAAATACCGGAGCTCCCCCTCGACCCGTTCCCCTCCGAAACCCCGACGCCCGTGCCCTCTCGCCGCCGCAACCGCTCACCGGAGCCACCGACCGCCGCCGCCCCATTTCTCTCCTGCCGCTTCACTCCGACCTCCCGAGCCACCGCACTCACCACCACCTGCTACGCCTCGCTCACCCGCAACTCCCCATCCACTTGCCCGTGCCCACACCCACCAGAGCACCCACGCGCGACGACCTTGTCGGAGCGGGCCACCTCTCGAAGCTCTAAGAGCTCGTGCCACTCAACTCCGACGCTCCCTCGCCTCGCTGCCACCACCAACGGACGCCGGAGGTCTGCCGCCGTCGACAGGACCCCTCGGACGCCGTCTCCGACCACCGCAGCGCCATCCCCGTCAACCTCGCCACCTCGGCCACACCGGAGAAGCTCCATCGCCGGCGACCCTCCCTCTGTGAGCACCCCCTCCCTTAACCGTTGGATCTGGATCTAGCGATCCAGATTAGAAGTTTTAATACCCCGAACCGTTTTCTTTTAGTTACTGGCCGTCCGCTCGCTAGCTCTCGCACGCACACACCCACGGCAAATCACAACATGCCAGGTCACCCATTGTCCATTAGTTTTTTTTTCTGTTTTTGTTTTAGAAAACAGAATAGTTTCTGTTTTTGTTTTTGTTATATCTTTTAGGATATTTAGTGTTTTTGATTGATTCTTTTTGCAACATGTCACAAATTACTTGTAGTTTCTGTCTGTAGTCTTAGTTTTCAAATTTGAACTTTTAAATTTGAATTTTGTTAAATTTGATCAAATCACTAAAACTTGAATAACTTGAGTTTAAAAACTTATTTTTGAGTGATTCTTTTTTCCACTGTTTTGTATTAGTTAGGTTTATCATCCTGATTTATTTTACAATTTTTAGAATATTTTAAGTTAGTATTTTTAACAAAACAGATTCTGTTTTAGTTCTTTTAGGTTTATTTCTATTTCTCTTGTTTTAAATTGTTTTAATTTATTTTCTATTATATTAGTTAATAAGTTTTACTTTTTTCTGTTTGTTAATAGTAGTATCTCAACCAATTTATTTTTATGTCAATCATTATAGCATGAAATCAATTCTAGTTCTATTATAACTTGCAAATTGATTTTCCTTGCTAGTTGGATTTCCTATTTGAAATTATTTTCATAAATTGTTTTATAAGTTTTAATTTCTGTTACCTTAGTTGTTAAATATTTTGTTTTCTGTTATTTTAATATTTTATTGTTTTACTTGTTGTCAACTTATGGTGTTTAGTGTGTTGTTTTCATAGTTCTTACTTGTTCTTCAAAAGTAGTTCTTTTTACTAAGTAAAATATTTACTAAAATAATTTTGTTATATTTGCTTTGTTTTTGTTTTGTTACCTATGAAAATAGGATCATTTGTAGAGGAAAACCAACCTTTCGTTGTGTTGATGAAGCCTTGTTGTTTTGAGTTTTGTCTTAAGTATTTCCTTCCTCACAACCTTGTTGCTTTTGGTTTTGTGTTATTTTTTTTTGATTGTTAGAATTGATTGCTTATATGAATGCAATGTTTGATTATATAGATTTTTCTTGGAGAGTGACAAATAGTTTATCAAGTTATTTTTGAGAGCGATATTATTCTTCATTAATAGTACAGGCAAGTTCACTTTGAACATCTGTTTCATACCTATGTTTTATTGCATGTAGTGATATCATTCAACAAATCCCTCCAGTAGTGTTATTGAAAATTCTTGTAGTCAAGTAGAATGCATGAGGTAGGAACCCACCACTTGTTACTAAAGCCCCGGGAACGTTAGTTATTTTAATGCTATGCTAAAGTAGACGGGGTCTGGTATGAGTGTTCGTGAGTGGTGTGAGAAGGAGGACTCTACGTCAAGACGACAACTTCATGAAGGCATCTTCAAGTCCTGCATCTTCAAGACCTCAAGACTTCGAAACTCGAGAAACAAGTTTTCAATACACACTACTGGGTGAAGGATGGTTGATTGGGCATCCCTGGAGTAACCAGTGGATGGCCGGGATGCATGGAGAAGCACCATGACATCTTGCGGAAAGCTTCACCTAGACTCAAAGAGACGGATGAATACTTCATGCCCGGAAGCTTACCTGTGTAGCCACAAGTCATTATGGGATCTGTCTTGGTTGATCTTTGTTGTGACTCTGGCTGGGCAGTGCTACGAGATGTAGTCGATGTTAGGAATGGATGGGCACTGACAGTAGTCAGGGAAACACTCTGAAAGACCATGTTTCGTTCGTCCTGTTCTCAAACACCAGGTAGTGCGAGGACTTACTAGGAGGGAACGAATCTTGTGGGTAAAGTACACAACACTCTGCAAAGTTAAACCTAATCGATTAGTTGTGTCCCCGGTTGTGGACAATTTGAGCCTCTGGACTTGGATCTATCTCTGAACTCTCAACACTGGACTGATAATTAATTGTGGGCAACTTATGATACTTGTGGGCATTAAGACATCGGTTGGCGGAACCATGTCATGTTAGGTAACTCTGTAGTGAAAATTCCTGATATTCCTTTGTTGTAGGAAAGGAAATAAAACCAGCTTTTATGCAAAAACTCAGACACAGAGCCACAAAGCCTTACTGCATATAGAATAGTTTTTATCTTCTGCTCTACTATGGTGATCTTGCCGGTACATTCAATGTACTGACCTACACGGCTGCAACATCTCATGTTGTAGATACTCTTCTTCGACGAGTAAGAGTACGATTCAGGGTTACGGTCTACACTCAACCTGTCGTTGGTGTTTATTGGGACTCCACTCCCATTGACTGTTTCCACTGAGATTTTAAGGTATATATCAGTTTTACGTTAATTACATGTGATTGCACTTTGATATATACATTGATGTACTGTGTGTGCCAGCATACTAATCCAGGGATGCACAGAACACACAGAGGCTTGACTCGTTTTGAGTCGGGTCGCTACAATATTCCTACGGGTCACAACATAGGAGTTTTGCACCTTTTTTCCAACTTCCTTTGTTCCCATAATATAAGATCGTTTTAAAGTTATATGAGCTCGAAAAATGATCTTACAAGAGCATCTCCAGTAGAGATGCTAAATAAACCACGCGCCCAAATAATCAGCCATATAGCGCGGGGGCAAAAGCAGCGCTCCAGAAGTTGTGTGCGGTAAAAATGGTTCAACACGCTGGAAAAAACTATATCGCGTGCTTATTTGGTGCGTCCATTCTAGCGCGTTGGATAAACCAAACACACGAGCGAACCACCAACCGTCGGATCTGAAACCTTCTGGCGCCGGCGCCTCCACCCGCTCCTCCCATCAGTGCTTCCCCCGCCTCTTCCCAACGCGCTGCCACCCCCCAGCTGCTCTTTGTGGCCGCCGCTGCTTCCTCTACCTGCTCTCCTCTCCGCCGCCCCTCGAGCGCTCCGTTCCTCCGACGGACAGCGCCCGACGATCGTTTGTAGCTCATCACCCACAAGGTGTTTGCCAAAATACCTACAAGGTATGTATTACTTAGCTTTATATTTGTAGGTGAATTCGGTGCATGTTGTTTGTAGTTTTAAATTAGTTTTTAATCAAGTTTGTAGATGGGTTCATCCTATGATTCTTCCAATAAATAATTTGATATTCAAGAGGAGGAGTATATCTTAATGATTTTAACTATCCACTTCAATAAAAATCCGAATCATGGTGGTTCGGTTTTCGGTCGTCAGAAATTATGAAGGGAAAGGATTGATGCCCACAACATATTAATGAGGAACTACTTTGTGGAGAATCCCACATACCCCCATCATACTTTATGCATCATTTTAGGATAGCATCGAGTTGTTCAAACACATTGCAAAGAAACTGGCGAGGCATGGTTGGTTTTTTTCAGGAAAGGAGGAATGCTGCTGAAGAACTCGGGCATATCACCTTCCAAAAGGTGATTGCCGCTTTACGTATGTTGGCATACAGTATTCCTGCAGATCTAGTTGATGACCACTTGGCCATGGGTGAGATTCAAGCCATCATGTATGTCAAGCACTCCACAGTTGGAATTGTGTAAGTGTTTAGTCCGTAATATTTGAGAGCTCCCAATGTTGAAGACACTGCAAGGCTTCTGGAGTTTAAGAATGCTTGTGGGTTTCCAGGTATGCTTGGATCAATAGATTGCATGCACTAGAGTTGGAAGAACTGTCCTGCTACATGGCATGGACAATTTCACGGCTAGAAAAAGGGTTCCACTATAATCCTTGAAGCGAAGGCTGATACGCCCATTTTGCATCATGCTTTTATATTGATATTTATTGCATTATGGGCTGTTATTACACATTATGGTATAATACTTATGCATTTTCTCTCATATTTTACAAGGTTTACACGAACAGGCAGAATGCCGGCAGCTGGAATTCTGGACTGGAAAATGAGCAAATATGAGAGACCTATTCTGCACAACTCCAAAAGTCCTGAAAAGTTACAGAGAATTATTTTGGAATATATAAAAAATATTGGGCGAAACAAATACCAGAGGGGACCCATCAGGAGGTCACAAGCCTGCCAGGCGCGGCTTAGCCCTTAGCCACGCCTTTGTGGCTTATCTTGTAGGATCGAGAGAGGGGTGTCTAGAGGGGGGGGGGTGAATAGACTACTAGCAGTAATTTAAAACCTAACCTTTTCCCAAGTTAATTGGTTGGCAGATTTTAACTATTTTAGAAAGTCTAGAAAGTCTAACAGCCCTACACATGCATGTCTACAAGTATGGCAGCGGAAAGTAAAGACATTGCACATGTAAGTAAAGAGATGGGGTAGGAAGATCAAACGCAATAGGAGACGCAAGGATTTTTCCCGTGGTTCTGATAGGTGGTGCTATCATACGTCCACGTTCATGGAGTCTTCAACCCATGGAGGGTAACGGCCGCGAGAGTCCACAGAGGGTTCCACTAAGAAGCAACCTTGACTATTCCATGCGGGTTCCGTCCACGAAGGACTAGCCTCACTATGGGTAGATCTTCATGAAGTAGGTGATCTCCTTGCCCTTACAAACTTCTTGGTTCACTCCAAAACACGAAGTAGGAGGCTCCCAAGCAACACCTAACCAATCTAGGAGGCACCACCCTCCAAAAGGTAATAGGCTCGGTAATGACAATGAACTCCTTGCTCTTGTGCTTCAAGATGATAGACTCCTCAACACACAATCACTCTCTCATAGATTTGGCTTGGTAGAAGAGATGGGATTGGTGGAAAGCAACTTGGGGAGGCTAGAAATCAAGATCCATATGGTTGGAGTGGAAGATCTTGACCTCAACACAAGGGTAGGTGGTTCTCTCTCAGAAAACTAAGTAGGATAGGTATGGAATAGTTCTGAGTGCTTCTCTTTCGAGTGGGTGGTGGTGAAGGGGTATATATAGGCATCCCCAAAAATTCAGTCGTTACACACAAAATGACCAACTCGGTGACGCCGATGTGTAAATCTCGGTGATACCGAAGTGACCAAAAGTGGCAACTTTTGAATCTCGGAGGGACCAATATACAATTCTTGGTTGCACCGACAAGGTGACCAACGGTCAGATTTGCCAAGACCGAGAATGTGAACTTGCGTAACAAAATCTTGGCAACCCAACTCGGTGGTACCGAGTGCAGTGTTGGCTGCACCGAAGTGTTAGGGTTTGGCCGAGTCTGTCTAGGGTTTAGAATCGGTGGCACCGGGATAGGAATGTTGGTTGCACCGATTTTGCATATTTGGCTTAGGACAGACTTTGGTTGGAGAGTTTGTGGATGTTTTGGTGACTATCATTTGTGCACGTTTGAGCATATTGTCCATCATCAAAACTTTACCCCCTTTTAATAGATTGGCTTTCCTATGGAATCAAACTGATTTCTCACAAATGTAGAATGTAGAGTCCTATTGCTTGAAGCTTGGACAACCTATTTCCTTGAATCTTGGGGCAATTCCACAATCTCCTCAATACTTTTGCCAACTCAACTCTTCATGGACTATTATCTGAAATACACTAGATAGAGGTGTTAGTCCAAGAGACAATGTATGTTGTCATGAATTATCAAAACCACCAAGGGAGCATGTTGTGCTTTCAATCTCCCCCTTTTTGGTAATTGATGGCAACATACAATCAAAGCTTCAATTAAAGATATGCATGGATGCAATGAAGACTTTGAGAAACACATGACCTAGATTTCCTCCCCCTAAATGTGTGCAATCCTTTAAAGGATAGTTGCTTTGGAATGCATGGACACACATGTGGATGAAAGGGATGTAAGAGTCATGTGTATCTTGGCTATATGCATCAATATTTGTGAATGAAATGTATATCCTTGATCAAGACTTCACTCTTGCAAAAAATATGTGCAAGAATCAAGAGATCATGTTGATCAAAGATATGACGCATATACTTACATTGAGTTCTTGAGCATTCTAGTAGTAGAGACACACTTGAGAAAAAAATGTTAGGAAACACAAGAGTATTCTACTAAATAAAAGCAATAGAACTCAACGAGTACCAAGATGTGGAGAACATATGTAATATGATAATCATTAAGATTGATATGTCTCCACCTTTGGCATCAATCTATTATATCTTTTCTCCCCTTAGATATGAAAATGGTAGTACATCCTCTCACCCTGAATTTCAGCATGTAGATATTGGGATCAGATAGGGTGAGAAAAGGAATCCTTTGTTCACTTGAGACTTTTATCCAAAAGTACTTTTCTCCCCCTACATTGTCGTTCCTCTCCTTGATTATAAAAGTGTGAACTTTTGATATTTCCTCTCCCCCTAAATCATATCTCCCCCTTTGCATAAGCATGTAACTGTCACTTTAGCACGAAGCTTTGATATTCTCCCCCTTTGGCATAAAGTACCAAAAAAGGTTAAACTTGGGAGTAGTGATAGGGATCATTGACAAGGAAGGGATCCTGGAGATCAAGGGTCATTGAACGTATGGTCCATTAAAAGACTAAGGGTATCATTGAATGTAACTTCTTTCCCTTTGGCAAATTTGATTTTTCTTCTCCTTGGAGCTAGGCATCCTTGAATAAAGAATTTCTCCCCCGAAGTGTTGTTTGTTCTTCTCCCCCTAAAAATATTTTTTTAGGAAGGGGTCATCGAAAGAACAAGAATATCACAAGAACAGAAAAAAATAAACAATATCAAAGAAACATAGATTTTGAAAGCAAAGAAAATCGGTGACTCCGGGATATATAAATCGATGATACCGAGATTGTGTAGTGCATCTTATCTGCGAATTCGGTAGAACCGAGTTATCTATATCGGTGACTCCGAAAGATTAACCAACTTTCTGTTTTCAGAGAGATAAACGGAACTGTTTTAAATGGAAAAATGCGAAAGATTTACAAAGGACATCAAATAGATAAGATTTGAGTGATTATGAGAAATTATGCAAATAGAGAGCAAACCATGAAAGATTCTTAACTAAATGATGGGCGGTGACTAGGTCACCTATATTAGAGTATATTGACTTAGGAGCCAAGCAAGAATGCTTGATCATAGGTCATACTCATCGTTTAAGCTGGAAATGGGGTTACCATTTTTCGATTAAGCATTTTGATGTCTTCATATCACTTGAGTTGCTTTAGCCCATGAATTGGAGTAAATCCTTTTCAAGGATATGAGTACATACCTTTGAATGATGTTGATGACGTTGCTCGTAGGTGAACTTGTTGAGAATGCTCGAGGTTAATGAAGATCATCTTGAATTTGGAGCAATCCTTCTCGTTCTAGTACATTCATCACCTACAAAGGTTACTCATGCAAGTAAGAACAATGGATATATCCAATTGACATGATACTACTTAAGATTTTGCAACTAAGATCAAGTATATGTCAAGGATATGTTTTTGTTGTCTTCTTCCTTCCATCATCAAGAGAGGTTGTGGATACTTGGTAATGACACGATTGCTTATGATTGGAGTTGATGGCAATCTTGTAGACTAAAGTTCTTCCAAGTACCTACAAAAGGTTAGATGCAATACAAGGGAGCATAGAATTCCATGTCATATGATAATGAGTTACAGGAACATGGAGATAATAAGAAAGCTCATGCCCTTGCTTGCAACCTAGTGAGTCTAGCTCAAGTTTGAAGCATAAATTATGTTCAATTCACTCCTCAAATGACAAAATGTTTTATCATCAAGTGGCTTGGTGAAGATATTGGCCAATTGTTTGTTAGTACGAACATGCTTAAGATTGATATCTCCTTTGGCAACATGATCACGAATGAAATGATGTCAAACTTGAATATGCTTGGTTCGAGAATGTTGCACATGATTATGTCCAATTTTAATAGCACTTTCATTGTCACAAAGTAATGGAACATTTTAAACATTAATTCCATAATCCTTAAGCGTTTGTGTCATCCAAAGTAATTGCGCACAACAAGATCCAGCAGCAATATACTAGGCTTCGGCAGTAGATAGAGATACCGAGTTTTGTTTCTTGGAGGACCAAGACACAAGAGATCTACCTAAAAGTTGACAAGTACCCGAGGTGGATTTTCTATCAACTTTGTCACCGACATAGTCCGAATCGGAATAACCAACAAGATTAAAAGAAGATCCCTTAGGATACCAAATGCCAAAGTTTGGTGTTTGTATCAAGTACCTCACAATATGTTTCACAGCCAAAAGATGACATTCCTTAGGTGCTGCTTGATATCTAGCACACATGCAAACACTAAGCATAATATCAGGACGAGATGCACATAGATATAGCAATGAATCAATCATAGATCGATAAACTTTTTGATCAACCGGTTCATCCTCCCTGGTAAGGTCAACATGTCCACTAGTGGGCATAGGAGTTTTCATACCTTTGCAATCCTACATGTTGAACTTCTTGATCAAGTCCTTGGTATACTTAGTTTGAGAGATGAAAGTTCCTTCTCTTGATTGCTTGATTTGCAATCCAAGAAATAATTTCAGCTCACACATCATAGACATCTCATACTTCTCGGACATCAACCTTCCCCTTTCACTAAATTGAGGGTTAGTGGAACCAAAGATAATATCGCCCACATAAATTTGGCACACAAATAATTCTCCATTAACTCTCTTAATGAACAAGGTTGCATCAGTTTTTCCAATTTCAAAACCTTTTTTGATGAGAAACTTCGTTAAACATTTATACCAAGCACGAGGGGCTTGCTTAAGACCATAAAGAGCTTGCGAAGCTTGTAAAAATGATTAGGTTTCTTAGGATTCACAAAACCAGGTGGTTGCTTAACATAAACTTCCTTTTCAATTTCACCATTTAAAAATGCCCTTTTGATGTCCATTTGATAAAGCGTGATATCATGGTGATTAGCATAGGCAAGAAGAATACGAATAGCTTCAAGTCTAGCGACGGGGGCATAAGTCTCACCGTAGTCCATACCTTCGACTTGCGTATATCCTTGGGCTACGAGACGAGCCTTGTTGCATATGACTTGACCATCTTCGTCTTGTTTGTTCTGAAATACCCATTTGGTTCCGATGATGTTGTGCTCATCTTCGGGCTTCTCCACGAGTGTCCACACTTCGTTCCTCTCGAAGTTGTGTAGCTCTTCATGCATTGCGTTCACCCAATCCACGTATTCAAGAGCTTGTTCTACCTTTAAAGGCTCAATGCTAGAGATGAAAGAATAATGCTCACAAAAGTTAGCTAGACGGGTTTTAGAGCGAGTGATTCTCCCTGTTTGTATATTACCAAAGATTTTGTTTTGGGGGTGGTTCTTGGTCACTTGAGCTCGAACTTGGGTCAACTTTCGATTATTGGATGGTGGAGCTTCTTCTTCTTCTTCTTCATCTCGTTCATGTTTGTTATTGTTGAAGGTGTCGTTCCCTTGAGGTGGTGGTGAAGGTGGTTGTGGTGGATCTTCATGATGCACTTCCTCCTCTTCATCATCTCATCGTGTACCGCTCGTGGATGCCTCCATGTCATGTTGACGTTCACCTTGACGTGAAGTAGGGGCTTCCACTTGAGTTGATGAAGTACTTTCCTTCACCTCCATGGGACGAATCTTGCCGATGGGTAGATCTAGAACGGCTTCCTAAGGATCCTTATCACCTACATCATTTGGCAATTTTTCGACTTGCGAACCATTAGATTCATCAAACTTCACATCTACCGTCTCTTCAACTTTTCGAGTAAAGTTGTTGTAGACACGGTAAGTGTGAGACTTCGATCTGTAACCAAGTAGGAATCCTTCATGAGATTTAGGAGCAAATTTAGTATGACGATGCTTATCAAGAATGTAGCACTTCGATCCAAATACCCGAAAGTATCCGACTTGGGGTTTGTTACCGGTGAGTAGCTCGTATGTCGTTTTACCGAGAAGCTTGTGCAAGTAAAGTCGGTTTGTGGCATGTCATGTTGTTTCTTCGGCTTCTGCCCAAAAGTGTCTTGGTATCTTGTATTCGTCAAGCATTGTTCTTACCATCTCAATGAGCGTCCGGTTCTTCCTCTCAACAACTCCATTTTGTTGAGGTGTGTACGTAGCCAAGAACTCATGTGAGGCACCTTCTTCGTCAAGAAAGGTACCCACATGGGTGTTCTTGAACTCTGATCCATTATCGCTCCAAACCTTCTTGATCTTCACTTCAAACTGATTTTGCGCTTTGCGAGCGAAGTTCTTGAAGATCTTTTGAAGCTACGACTTATCATCAAGAAAGAATACCCACGTAAATCTAGAAAAATCATCAACTATAACTAGACCATAGGAATTTCCATCGAGACTCTTGTAAGCATTGGGACCAAAAAGATCCATGTGAACTAACTCGAGTGGTCTCCTAGAAGTCATGACATTCTTAACCAGATGACTTCCACCTACTTGCTTTCCAGCTTGACAAGCACTACAAAGTCTATCTTTGTCAAAGATAACATCTTTAACACCAAGTATATGATCACCTTTGATTAGCTTATCTAGATTTCGCATGCTTACATGTCCAAGTCTTCTATGCCAAAGCCAACCTTTAGAGGATTTTGCAATTAAACAAGTGCGAGGCTTGGATATTTTAGTGAAATCAATAATGTATAGATCACCTCTACGGAAACCGATAAAGACCATTTTATGATTATCTTGACAAAACACTTGGCAATCGACTTTCGTGAATAAAACATTGAAACCGAAGTCGGCAAGTCTAGATACGGAAAGAAGATTGTAGCCAAGGGATTCAACAAGCATAAAATTTTGAATAGAGCTATCATCGTATATAGCCACCTTACCCTTAGAGTTGTCTCCAAAGGTCACGTACCGTCGAGGACCTTGATTAGGCGTGATCTCTTGGAACATGTCTTTATCACCAGTCATATGATCCGTACATCCGTTGTCAAGAATCCACTCCTTTCCTTCGGACATGTAATCCTTCAAGTTTGCCATGAGGCTCAGATTCTTCATGATCTTCTCGTGCTCGATGTCAAACAACTCATCTACTTCATAGTAGCCATGTTCCACATTGTCATCATCAAGTGGTAAATCCTCGTCATAAAGAACAAGAGATTCATTAGAATAGCAATCATGACATTGTTCAAGTTTATGAATGCGAATGGCTTCAAAGATAATGTTGTTGATAGTGGTGACATCTCCTTTAGCACGCATAAGATCACGGAGCACAAATAGGCATTTATCAAAGTTTGGATCACTAGGCTTCATTTTGTGAAAAGCAATGGTTTTATGAAGAATTTCATTAAGATTCCCTAAGGAAAGATTTGGATGTTGTTTCTCCAAATCAGTCCATAAGGTATAGGCACATCCAAAGTTCTTCATTTGGGAAAGCACGAATCTTGGTAAACCTCTAACAATAAGATTGATAGTTCTTAGGTTACCAAGCATGTTAATTTCCTCTTCATGCGTGGGATGCAATTCATCAATAGGGAGCACATAGGGATTTTCAATATATTTAGTCAAATGGAATCTATTAAGTAGATCAATCATGGCATTCTTCCAATGACTATAGTACTCTCCATCAAGAATGGGCACTCTACAACTCAAACTCTCTACTCTAGACACATCCATCTTCCTCCATGGTGATTAAACCGAGGCAATGGAGACCAAAGCTCTGATACCAATTGTAGGATCGAGAGAGGGGTGTTTAGAGAGGGGGGGGGGGTGAATAGAGTACTAGCAGTAATTTAAAACCTAACCTTTTCCCAAGTTAATTGGTTGGCAGATTTTAACTATTTTAGCAAGTCTAGCAATTCTAACAGCCCTACACATGCATGTCTACAAGTATGTCAGCGAAAAGTAAAGACATTTCACATGTAAGTAAAGAGATGGGGTAGGAAGATCAAACGCCATAGGAGATGCAAGGATTTTTCCAGTGGTTCTGATAGGTGGTGCTATCGTACGTCCACATTCATGGAGTCTTCAACCCACAGAGGGTAACAGTCGTGAGAGTCCACGGAGGGCTCTACCCATGGAGGGTTCCACGAAGAAGCAACCTTGACTATTCCATGGGGCTTCCGTCCATGAAGGACTAGCCTCACTATGAGTAGATATTCACGAAGTAGGCGATATCCTTGCCCTTACAAACTTTTTGGTTCACTCCACAACACGAAGTAGGAGGCTCCCAAGCGACACCTAACCAATCTAGGAGGCACCACCCTCCAAAAGGTAATAGGCTCGGTAATGATGATGAACTCCTTGCTCTTATGCTTCAAGATGATAGACTCCTCAACACACAATCACTCTCTCATAGTTTGGCTTGGTATAAGAGATGAGATTGGTGGAAAGCAACTTGGGGAGGCTAGAAATCAAGATCCATATGGTTGGAGTGGAAGATCTTGACCTCAACACAAGGGTAGGTGGTTCTCTCTTAGAAAACCGAGTAGGATAGGTATGGAATAGTTCTGAGTGCTTATCTTTCGAATGGGTGGTGGTGAAGGGGTATATATAGGCATCCCCAAAAATCCAACTGTTACACACAAAATGACCAACTCGGTGACACCGATGTGTAAATCTCGGTGATACCGAAGTGACCAAAAGTAGCAACTTTTGAATCTCGGAGGGTTCGATATACAATTCTCGGTTGCACCAACAAGGTGACTAATGGTTATATTTGCCAATCTCGCTGACGCCAATTCAACATTTTCGGATGGATCGAGAATGTGAAGTTGTGTAACAGAATCTTGGCAAACCAACACGGTGGCACCGAGTGCAGTGTCGGCTGCACCGAAGTGTTAGGGTTTGGCTGAGTGTGTCTAGGGTTTAGAATCGGTGGCACCAAGATAGGAATGTTGGTTGCACTGATTTTGCATATTTGGCTTAGGACAGAGTTCGGTGAGAGAGTTTGTGGATGTTTTGGTGACTATCACTTGTGCACGTTTGAGCATATTGTCCATCATCAAAACTTTACCCCCTTTTAATAGTATTGGCTTTCCTAAGGACCCAAAGTGATTTCTCACAAATGTAGAATGCAGAGTCCTCTTTCTTGAAGCTTGACCAACCTATTTCCTTGAATCTTGGGGGTAATTCCACAATCTCCTCAATCCTTTTGCCAACTCAACTCTCCGTGGACTATTATATGAAATACACTAGATAGAGGTGTTAGTCCAAGAGACAATGTATGTTGTCATGAATTATCAAAACCACCAAGGGATAATGTTGTGCTTTCAGGCCCCCTGGCAGGCCTCCGGTGCCCATCTTCTGCTATATGAAGGGTTTTGACCTGGAAAAAATAGGGAGAGAGCTTTCGGGACGAAATGCCGCCGTCTTGAGGCGGGACTTGGGCAGAACCAATCTAGAGCTCCAGCGGAGCTATTCTGCTGGGGAAACTTCCCTCCCAAAGGGGGAAATCGAAGACATCATCATCACCAACAATCCTCTCATCGAGAGGGGGACAATCTCCATCAAAATCTTCATGAGCACCATCTCCTCTCCAAACCCTATTTCATCAGTTTTATCCGATCTTTGTCTCAAACCTCAGATTGGTTCCTGTGGGTTGCTAGTAGTGTTGATTACTCCTTGTAGTTGATGCTAGTTGGTTTACTCGGTGGAACATCATATGTTCAGATCCTTTATGATAATTAATACTCCTCTGATTAGTAACACGAACATGCTTTGTGAGTAGTTACATTTGTTCCAGAGGACAAGGGATAAGTCTTGTTATAAGTAATCATGTGAATTTGGTATTCGTTTGATATTTTGATGATATGTATGTTGTCTATCCTCTAGTGGTGTTATGTGAATATCGACTACATAACACTTCACGATTATTTGGACCTAGGGGAAGACATTGGGAAGTAATAAGTAGATGATGGGTTGCTAGAGTGACACAAGATTAAACCCTAGTTTATGCATTGCTTTGTAAGGGGCTGATTTGGATCCATATGTTTCATGCTATGGTTAGAGTTATCTTAATTGTTCTTTTGTAGTTGCGGATGCTTGCAAGAGAGTTTAATCATAAGTGGGAGGTTTTTCCAAGTAAGGGCAGCACCCAAGCACTGGTCCATCCACATATCAAATTATCAAGTTAACAAACGCGAATCAAATGAGCATGATGAAAACTAGCTTGACAGAAATTCCCATGTGTCCTCGGGAGCGCTTCGCTTTATATAAGAGTTTGTCCAGGCCTGTCCTTTGCTACAAAAAGGATTGGGCTACCTTGCTGCACCTTTGCTACACTTGTTACTTATTACCTGTTACAAATTACCTTACCACAAAACTATTTTTATCGATAATTTCAGTGCTTGTAGAGAATACCTTACTGAAAACCGCTTGTCATTTCCTTCTGCTCCTCATTGGGTTCGACACTCTTACTTATCAAAATGACTACGATAGATCCCCTATAATTGTGGGTCATCAAGACTCTTTTCTGGTGCCATTGCAGAGGCGTGAAGCGACCTTGGTGAGTGGAATTTGGTAAGGAAAAATTTATATAGTGTGCTGAAATTTACCGTCACTTGTTACTATGGAAAATAATCCTTTGAGGGGCTTGTTCAGGGTATCTTCACCTCGACCTAAAGCACAAAGAGTTGCTCCTCAATCTACTGAACCTACTGAAAATATTTATTATGAAATTCCTTCGGGTATGATAGAGGAACTATTGGCTAATCCTTAAATAAACCTTATGATAAAGGAATACTACATTCTGATTTGCATATAATCTATGTGGATGAAGTTTGTGGATTATTTAAGCTTGCAGGTCTGCTTGAGGATCATGTCAAGAAGAAGGTCTTTCCTTTATCTTTGAAGGAGAAGGCATTGACATGGTATAGGCATTATGATGATATTGGATCATGGATCTACAACCGATTGAATTTCATTAGAAGTTTTATCCTATGCATCTAGTTCATCGTGATCGGAATTATATTTATAATTTTTGGCCTCGTGAGGGAGGAAGTATCGCTCAATCTTGGGGGAGGCTTAAGTCAATGTTATATTCAAGCCCCAATCATGAGCTCTCGAGATAAATTATTATTCAGAATTTTTATGCTCGGCTTTCTCGTAATGATCAATCCATGCTCGATACTTCTTGTACTAGTTCCTTTATGAAGAAAGATATTGAATTCAAATGGGATTTATTGGAAAGAATTAAACGCAACTCTGAAGATTGGGAACTCGGAGAAGGTAAGGAGTCAGGTATAAACCTTAAGTTTGATTGTGTTAAATCCTTTATAGACACCGATGCTTTTCGTGAATTTAGCACTAAATATGGACTTGACTGTGAGATAGTAGCTTCTTTCTATGAATCTTTTGTTGCTCATGTTGATCTCCCTAAGGAGAAGTGGTTCAAATATCATCCTCCCATTGAAGTGAAAGTAGTTGAACCTATTAAAGTTGAAGAAGAAACTATTATTTATAATGTTTATCCTGTTATTCCTACTGCTTATATTGAGAAACCACCTTTCCCTGTTAGAATAAAGGAACATGCTAAAGCTTCAAGTGTGGTTCGTAATAGTTATACTAGAACACCTACACCTCCTGAACAAATCAGAGTTGAACCTAGTGTTGCTATGGTTAAAGATCTCTTCGCCGATAATATTGATGGGCAGGTTATTCATTTATGTGATCAAGCTGCTAGCATTGCTAGACCTGATTCTAAAAATAAAAATAGACCTATTGTTCGCATGCCTGTTGTTTCTGTTAAAATAGGAGATCATTGTTATCATGGCTTATGTGATGTTGGTCCTAGTGTGAGTGCAATTCCCTTTACCTTATATCAAGAAATTATGAATGATATTGCACCAGCTGAGTTAGAGGAAATTGATGTTACCATTAAGCTTGCTAATAGAGATACTATAACACTAGTTGGGATTGTTAGAGATGTTGAAGTCTTGCATGGGAAAATATAATATCCTACTGATTTTTTTGTCATTGGCTCCCCCACAAGATGATTTTTATCCCATTGTATTTGGTAGACCTTTCTTGAATACTGTGAATGCTAAGATAGATTGTGAGAAATAAATTGTTACTGTAAGTTTTGGGGATGTGTCCCATGAGTTTATTTTCTCTAAATTTTGTAGACAACCCCATGCTAAAGAATTGCCTAGTAATGATGAAGTTATTGGTCTTACTTCTATTGATGTGCCTCCTACTGATTCCTTAGAACAATATTTGCTAGACCATGAAAACGATATGCATACGAATGAAAGGAATGAAATAGATAATATTTTCTTTGATCAGCATCCTATTTTGAAACACAAATTGCCTGTTGAAATACTTGGAGATCCTCCTCCACCCAAGTGTGATCCCGTGTTTGAGCTTAAATAATTACCGGATACTATGAAATATGCTTATCTTGATGAAAAGAAAATATATCCTGTTATTATTAGTGCTAACATTTCAGAGCATGAAGAAAATATATTATTGAAAACTCTGAGGAAGCACCGTGCTGCTATTGAATATACTCTTGATGATCTTAAGGGCATTAGTCACACTTTATGTCAGCATAAAATTAATATGGAGCTCGATGCTAAACCAGTTGTTGATCACCAACGATGGTTAAATCCTAAAATGAAAGAAGTGGTAAGAAATGAAATACTGAAGCTTCTGGAGGCAGGTATAATTTATCCTATTGCTGATAGTAGATGGGCCAGTCCCATTCATTGTGTCCCTAAGAAAGGAGGTATTAGCGTAGTTCCTAATGATAAAAATGAATTGATCCCGCAAAGAATTGTTAAAAGATATAGAATGGTAATTGATTTTAGGAAATTAAATAAAGCTACTAGGAAAGATCATTACCCTATACCTTTTATTGATCAAATGCTAGAAAGACTATCCAAACACACACATTTTTCTTTCTAGATGGTTATTCTGGCTTCTCTCAAATACATGTGTGAAAAGAGGACCAAGAGAAGACCACTTTTACTTGCCCTTTCGGTACCTTTGCTTATAGACATATGCCTTTTGGTTTATGCAATGCACCTACTACCTTTCAAAGATGATGACTGCTATATTCTCTGATTTTTGTGAAAAGATTGTTGAGGTTTTCATGGATGATTTTTTCCATTTATGGAATTTCTTTTGATGATTGCTTGAGCAACCCCGATCGAGTTTTGCAGACATGCAAATAAACTAATCTTGTCTTGAATTGGGAGAAGTGCCACTTTATGGTTAATGAAGGTATTATATTGGGACACAAAATCTCCGAAAGAGGCATTGAAGTTGATAGAGCTAAAGTTGATGACATTGAAAAAATTATGTGTCCTACGGATATCAGAGGTATAAGAAGTTTCCTTAGTCGTGCTGGTTTCTATAGGAGGTTTATTAAAGACTTCTCTAAGATTTTTAGGCCTCTCACTAATCTTTTGTAAAAAGATGTTCCATTTGTTTTTGATAATGATTGTGTAGAAGCATTTGAAATTCTTAAGAAAGCCTTGATCACTCCACCTGTTGTCCAACCACCTGACTGGAACCTACCCTTTGAGATTATGTGTGATGCTAGTGATTATGCCGTTGGCGCTGTTCTAGGACAAAGAGTTGATAATAAATTAAATGTTATCCATTATGCTAGTAAGACTGTAGACAACACTCAAAGAAACTATGCTACCACTGAAAAGGAAATTTTAGCAGTCGTGTTTGCTTGTGACAAGTTGAGACCTTATATTGTTGATTCCAAAGTAACTGTTCACACTAATCATGCTGCTATTAAATATCTTATGGAAAAGAAAGATGCTAAACGTAAACTTATTAGATGGGTTCTTCTGCTACAAGAATTTGATTTGCATATTATTGATAGAAAGGGTGCTGAGAACCCCATAGCAGACAACTTATCTAGGTTAGAAAATGTTCTTGATGACCCACTACCTATTGATGATAGCTTTCCCGATGAACAATTAGCTGTCATAAATGCTTCACGTAATGCTCCACGATAGTTGCTAAATTTATACCGCCTAGTTTCACATACCAACAAAAGAAAAAAGTTCTTCTATGATTTAAGACATTACTTTTGGGATGATCCACACCTTTATAAAGGAGGAGTAGATGGTTTTATTAGACGTTGTGTACCGGAGCATGAACATGAACAGATCCTACACAAGTGTCATTCCGAGGCCTACGGAGGACACCATGCTAGAGATAGAACTGCACATAATGTATTACAATCTGTTTTTTTGCCTACTCTCTTCAAGGATGCTCATAAGTTTGTCTTGTGTTGTGATGAATGTCAAAGAATTGGCAATATTAGTTGACGTCAGGAAATGCCTATGAATTACTCTCTTGTTATTGAACCATTTGATGTTTGGGGATTTGATTATATGGGACCTTTTCCAAAGTCCAACGGGTATAGTCATATTCTAGTTGCTGTTGATTATGTTACTAAGTGGGTAGAAGCTATTCCAACTAGTAGTGCTGATCATAACACTTCTAGTAAAATGCTGAAAGTAGTTATTTTTACTAGATTTGGAGTCCCTAGATATTTAATGACTGATGGTGGTTCACACTTTATTCATGGTGTTTTCCATAAATTTCTTGCTAAGTATGATGTTAATCATATAATTGCATCTCCTTATAATCCCCAGTCTAGTGGTCAAGTAGAATTAAGCAATAGAGAAATAAAATTGATCTTGCAAAAGACTGTTAATAGATCTAGAAAGAATTGGTCTAAGAAACTTGATGATGCATTATGGGCTTATAGAACTGCTTACAAAAACCCTATGGGTATGTCTCCTTATAAAATGGTTTATGGGAAAGCATGTCACTTAACTCTAGAACTAGAGCATAAAGCTTATTGGGCAATAAAAGAGCTCAACTATGATTTCAAACTTGCTCATGAGAAGAGGTTATTTGACATAAGCTTACTTGATGAATGGAGAACCCAGGCCTATGAGAATACCAAGTTGTTTAAAGAAAAAGTTAAGAGATGGCATGATAAAAGGATACAAAAGCATGAATTCAATGTAGGTGACCATGTATTGCTATACAATTCTCGTTTAAGATTTTTTGCCAGAAAACTTCTCTCTAAATGGGAAGGGCATTATATTGTCGAGGAAGTATATCGTTCTGGTGCCATCAAGTTCAACAACACCGAAGGCACAAATCCGAAGGTGGTAAACGAGCAAAGAATCAAACATTCTATCTCAGGTACTCCCATAAATGTTGAAACCAATATTATCAATACCATAACTCCGGAGGAGTGCATTATGGAGACCTACCAGAACGTTTTAGACTCCAAAAAGGAATAGGTATGTGGTACGGTAAGCAAACTGACTCCAAAACTTCCCCAATAGCAATTTTTCTCAGTTTTGGAATATTTAATAAATTAGGAAAATTTGAAGTAGTCTAAAAGGTGCATGAGGAGGCGACAAGCCTGCAGGGCGCGGCCTACCCCCTGACCGCGCCCCTGTGGCTTGTGGCCACCCCATGCACCCTATGGACTCCGTTTTCTTGTAGGACACTCCTGTTGTTCGGTAAAAAATCAATATATAATCTCCCAAAGGTTTGGACTTTCGTATCACGACAATACCTCATGTTTTTGTTTTGAGATGTTTTTGCAGCAGATTTAGAGCAAGATGTTGTCCCAAGAGTCCGATGGGGAGAGCTATGTATCGCATTACCTTGCCAATCCCAAGCTCTACGGGGACCTGGATCCTTATGGATTATTCTCGGAGGAGGAATGATGACCCACAAGTGTAGGGGATCTATCATAGTCCTTTCGATAAGTAAGAGTTTCGAACCTAATGAGGATCAGAAGGAAATGACAAGCGGTTCTGAGTAAGGTATTCTATGCAAGCACTAAAATTATTGGTAACAGATAGTTTTGTGATAGGATAATTCGTAACGGGTAGCAAGTAACAACTGTAACAACGGTGCAGAAAGGTGGCCCAATCCTTTTCATAGCAAAGGACAAGCCTGGACAAACTCTTATATAAAGCAAAGCACTCCCGAGGACACATGGGAATTTATGTCAAGCTAGTTTTCATCATGCTCATATGATTCGCGTTCGCTACTTTGATAATTTGATATGTGGGTGGACCGGTGCTTGGGTGCTCCCCTTACTTGGACAAGCCTCCCACTTATGATTAAACTCTCTTGCAAGCATCCACAACTATGAAAGAAGAATTAAGATAAATCTGACCATAGCATGAAACATGTGGATCCAAATCAACCCCTTACGAAGCAACACATAAACTAGGGTTTAAGCTTCTGTCACTCTAGCAACCCATCATCTACTTATTACTTCCCAATGCTTTCCTCTAGGCCCAAACAATGGTGAAGTGTTATATAGTCGACATTTACATAACACCACTAGAGGAGAGACAACATACATCTCATCAAAATATCGAATGAATACCAAATTCACATGATTACTTATAACAAGACTTATCCCATGTCCTCGGGAACAAACGTAACTACTCACAAAGCATATTCATGTTCATAATCAGAGGATTATTAATGATGATCAAGGATCAGAACATATGATCTTCCACCAAGTAAACCAACTAGCATCAACTACAAGGAGTAATCAACACTACTAGCAACCCACAGGTACCAATATGAGGTTTTGAGGCAAAGATCGGATACAAGAGATGAACTAGGGTTTGGAGAGGAGATGGTGCTGATGAAGATGTTGACGAAGGTTGACCCCCTCTCGATGAGAGGATCATTGGTGATAACCATGGCTTCGATTTCCCCCTCCGGAGGAAAGTTTCCCCGGTAGGATTCGCCCTGCCAGAGCTCTAGATTGGTTGTGCCCAAGTTCCGCCTCAAGACGGCGGCGCTTTGTCCCGAAAGCTCTGTCCCTATTTTTCCAGGACGAAACCCTCAATATAGTAGAAGATGGGCATCGGAGGGGTGCCAAATGGATGATGTCTACTACACAACCTTCTTCTTGTAGACTCGTGTTGGGCCTCCAAGCACAGAGTTTTGTAGGACAATGGCAATTTTCCCTCAAGTGGATGACCTAAGGTTTATTAATCCGCGGGAGGTGTAGGATGAAGATGGTCTCTCTCAAACAACCCTGCAATCAAATAATGAAGAGTCTCTTGTGTCCCCAACACACCCAATACAATGGTAAATTGTATAGGTGCACTAATTCGACGAAGAGATGGTGATACAAGTGCAATATGGATGGTAGATATAGTTTTTTGTAATCTGAAAATATAAAAACAGCAAGGTAAAAAATAGTAAACGGCGAGAAAAACGTTGTATAAATTCTTGGAAACAAGGCCTAGGGTCAATACTTTCACTAGTGCAATTTCTCTCAACAATATTGACATAGTTGAATCATATGTAAATACCTCTCGTGCGACAAAGAGTCCACTCCAAAGTCACAAATAGAGGAGAACTAACGAAAAAATTATTGTAGGGTACCAAACCACCTCAAAGTTATGTTTTCTGATCAATCTTATGAGCTATCCCTATAAGTGTCATGAACAGCCCTAGAGTTCGTACTAAAATAACATCTTAAGATACACATCAACCAAAACCCTAATGTCACCTAGATACTCCAATGTCACCACAAGTACCCATGGGCTTGATTATATGATATGCATCACATAATTTCAGATTCATCATGTTCAATCCAACACAAAGAACTTCAAAGAGTGCCCCAAAGTTTCTACCGGAACGTCAAGACAAGAACGTGTGCCAACCCCTATGCATAGATTCCCAAGGTCACGGAACCCACAAGTTGATCACCGAAACATACATCAAGTGGATCAACAGAACATCCCATTGTCACCGCAGATATCCCATCGCAAGACATACATCAAGTGTTCTCAAATCCTTAAACACTCAATCTGATAAGAAAACTTCAAGGGAAAACTCAATTAATCACAAGAATATAGAGAGGGGAAAACTCCATATGATTCAATCTATATCAATAAAGCTCGCGGTACATCAAGACCGTGCCATCTCAAGAACACGAGAGAGAGAGAGAGATCAAATACATAGCTATTGGTACATACCCTCAGCCTTGAGGGTGAACTACTCCCTCCTCATCATGGAGGCCGCCAGGATGATTAAGATGGCCTCCGGTGATGGTTTCCCCCTCCGGCAGGGTGCCGGAACGGGCTCCCGATTAGTTTTTCATGGCTCTGGAGGTTTGCGGCGGCGGAACTCCCGATCTACGTTCTGCGTTGGATTTTTTGGAATTTATAGGAATTTATGGCGATGGAAACGAGTCAGGATGGGCCACAAGAGAGTCACAAGCATGGGGGCACTCCACTGAGGCTTGTGATTGCCTCGTGGGTCTTCTAGCCCAACTCCAACTCTCCCTAGGCTTCTTCTAGTCCATAAAAATTCACCATAGATTTTTATTGCATTTGGGCTCCGTTTGATATTCCTTTTCTGTGAAACCCAAAAACACGAAAAAACAAGAACTATCACTAGGCTCTAGGTTAATAGGTTAGTCCCAGAAATAATATAAAGTTGTAGTAAAATGATTGTAAAACATCCAAGAATGATAATATAACAACATGGAACAAGCAAAAATTACAGATACGTTGGAGACGTATCAGCATCCCCAAGCTTAATTCCTGCTTGTCCTCAAGTAGGTAAATGATGAAAACAGAATTTTTGATATGGAATGTTGCCTAACATGTTCATCATATTCTTTTCTTCTTGTATATCATGGACATTTGGACTTGTAAATGATTCAAAGCTGTAGTCTAGTTTTAACATAATGACTTCAATACTGAAGCATGTCAACAAGCAACCATGCCTTTCAAAATATCAACACTAAAGAAAGTTATCCCTAGCCTATCATGCTCAATCATTGATCCATTCATGAAACACACTCAAATATTAGCTATGCCCAATGCTCAAGTACGATCATAGTGCCCCCTAGTTGGTGCTTATAAGAGAAGATGGAGACTCAAAGAGAAAATAAAAATTGCATAAAGTAAATAGATAGGACGTTCGCGGAGGGAGGTAGGGATTTGTAGAGGTGCCAGAGATCAAGGTTTGTATTGAGAGAGAAAAATATTTTGAGTGGCATGATTTTCCTGTCAACAAAAACGACGAAGTAGCTCACAATACTTTCCATGCTAGATACATTATAGGCGGTTTCCAAACAGAATAGTAAAGTTTTTACTCCCCCTCCACCAATCAATCACACTCCACGGCGAGCTGAATCCACGGGTACCGTCCATACCAAAAACATTCCTGGGGGAGTTTTGTTTAATTATTTGCATTTTTTTCTTTTATTGTGGGACTGGGAATCCCTACTACCAGCCACTTTCTCATGAGTGATAGTGAATCAACACATATCGTGAGAATAACCCACCTAGCATGGAAAAATATTGGATACTTCCCACCGTTTCATGAGCGGTACGGGCACACAAAAGAGAAAAATTCTTTTGAAGATTTAGAGATGGCACATACAAATTTGCTTGGAACGGCATGGAAATACTGCATATGGGTAGGTATGGTCGACTCATAAGGCAAAACTTGGTTTAAGGATTTTGTATGCACAAGTAGTATTTCTACTTAGTGCAAATGAAGGCTAGCAAATAGATTGGGAAGCAACCAAACCGAGGAACAAAAAATCACATCAGTGAGCATTGAGTCATAACTAACATCGAATAATGCACCACAAGTAGGATGTAACTTCATTGCATAACTAGCGACTTTTGTGCATGCATAGGGAATCACAAACCATAACACCAATATTCTTACTAAGCATAATTACTCACTAACATGACTCACATATTACTATCATCATGTTTCAAAACTATTACAAAGAATCAAGTTTAATTTGTCCCATGATCTTCATGAAAGTTTTTATTATATCCTCCTTGGATATCTATCAGTTTGGGACTAGTTTCATGTATTTCCATTATTTTTTCGACAAGCTCAAACAAATTTAAGTGAAGTACATGAGCAAATGACCAGCTACTCTGAAAAGATATAAGTGAAGATCAATGAGTAGTCAAACAATTTAAGTAGCTATGTGAGGACTCTCTCTCCCTCAATAAATATTTTCAGATCTGAGTATTTTAATCAAACAGGAAGCAAAATAAAAAAATAGCACTCCAAGAATAGCACGCATCATGTGAACGAATAAAAATTTAGGCTCAACATAGGCTAACCGATAATTGTCGATGAAGAGAGGTGGGATGCGTAGCATCCCCAAGCTTAGATGCTTGAGAGTTCTTGAAATATTTACTTGGGGTGCCCTGGGAATCCCCAAGCTTTAGATTTTGTATCTCATTCAATCCTGTCATACCATGGTTTCACCTATTCTCAAAAATTTGATCCACACAAAACTCAAAAAGAACTCGTGAGATAGGTTAGTACACATAATAATAAATCAACTCTTTATGTACTGCCAAGACAAGTTGCATAATAATTTTCAAACATTAGGTACTGTATAATATCATTTCCATAATTTATATCTACCAATATAGGCTATGGAAACTATAGGATAAGTAGATAACGAAACCATGACAGCAATCTGTCTAAACAGAACAATCTTTAGAAATTTATGAAAACAGTGTACTTATGTAAATCAGACAATTATGAAAATTTATTATATGCTATAAAATTTATATTAACATACTGTGTAAAAATTTCAGACACTTTCCACGTTCCAAGAAAATACGAAAATTCAAACACTACAACCAAAGTTTCTGTTTTAGACAGCACTCGTCAAAACATGCAATGCAAGCATCCTAAAGGAAATTCTTGGAACTTTTTATTGAAAAACAAGATTATAAATAACACCTAACAGAAATTAACAAAATATAATGATGACCCAAGCAAATCTAATATTGTGCAACGAATAAAAATATAGATCCAAGTAAGATATACCGATAGTGTTAAAGATGAAAGAGGGGATGCCTTCCGGGGCATCCCCAAGCTTAGGCACTTGAGTCTTCCTTGCATATTACCTTGGGGGTTACTTTTCCATCCCCAAGCTTAGGTTCTTGTCACTCCTTATTATTCTCATATCGGTCTCTCACCCAAAACTTGAAAACTTCAATCACACAAAACCTAACGGAACTTCATGAGATGGGTTAGTAAAATAAACAAAGATCATTCACTTTGGTACTGTCAAATACAAGATTCATAATTGTTCCCACATGACACCTACTGTATTCTATAGTTCCCACAATTTATATTATTCAATATAAGCTATAGGATCACTTGAAACAAGCAAACTATGCGTGCAAAACAGAATTTGTCAAAAACAGAACGGTCTGTAAATATCTGAATGATCATCATACTTCCCTGACTCTAAATATTCTGAAAAATTATTAAAACTCAAGGAATTTTCATACAAAGTTTGTGTAATAATTTCAGAATTTTTTAACTTTCACATCCCTAGCTAGATGTCATGGGACAACATGGGTGTTGCATCATGTTACAATTTTGCATCAACATGAAATGGGGACTAAAAGAAACCCCAAGCTCACATTGAATCAAAAAAATTCAAAGTTGGTGAAAATTCAACAAATCCAAAATGCCCTTACAAAATGTTCCCTATGTCCGATAAATATGGACATGATTATAACATGGGTCATTTTAAATATTTGAACAGCTGAAGCAATTTAAAAATAAATGATAAAGCTACTGAAAATACCAAATAAAGCATTATCATTAGTTTAATTTTCAAAATATCCTGAAACTTTTTGGCTAAGTTTGAAATATTGAAACTTCAATATATAAAATATTTGCGATATTTTGAAATAGCATATGTGCCTGAAAATAAATGGAACAAATGTTAGAAATGGAATAACAAAAAGAAAATAGAAAAGTAAATAATTAAAATCTTGCCTGGGCCAGGGAAGAAGCCGGCCCATCCCACCATGGGCGAACCGGTCTTCTTCCACCTCCGGCCAGAAGGACGCCGGGCGCGTGGTCGCCGCGCACCGGCCACCTCCTGTTTGTGTGCCCGCCTGGGTGGAGGGATAGACTCCAGGGAGACGTCTAGATCGAGCCCTCCCTCCATTTTTCCTCCTCCCAGTCGCCGCAGCTCTCTCTCTCCCTTTTTCCTCCCTGCCGCCATGGCCGAGCCCTGCTCGAGCTCGCCGCCGTCGTTCTAGCCGCCCCTGCGCCCCTCTGAGCCCACCAACAGCCCCGCAGCGAACCCCTCGTCCCCCTCGTGACGCTAGAAGAAGCCGGGAGCCCTCCACGACGTGCCATCCCCGTTTCTTCCCTGCCGGCCGCCGAAGCT
Organism: Hordeum marinum; assembly: GCA_022496015.1. Classification (NCBI taxonomy): domain Eukaryota; kingdom Viridiplantae; phylum Streptophyta; class Magnoliopsida; order Poales; family Poaceae; genus Hordeum; species Hordeum marinum. Next base: position 212,857,293 of record CM039678.1, read on the forward strand.
TTCCTCCGGCGATTCGAGGTCATCTGCGCATTCCCAAGCTCGCTGTCTCCCCCAGCAACCCCATTGTGAGCTCTTGCTCCGTTTCCCCCTCCTCTTGCGGCCTATCCCTCGCCATAGGCGCCGTCCCTTGGTGCCCGAAGCTCGCCACCGCTCGGGTCGTCGTCGGCCGTAGCTCCAGTGGCCCCTGAGCCCCCTCTGCCACAGCGCTGGATGCACGCGTGCACGGGCTTCCTTCGAGTGCCCTCCGCGTGCCAAATGGTCGCCGGAGGCACAACTCCGGCGAGTCGCCGTCATGTGGATGGTCATCGCCGGCCCCGCTCTGGTGGGCGCCGACCTGGCCATCATGAGTGGCTAATCCCCCTGATTAATTAGGCCTCCCGCCACTGACCAGTGGGCCCCAGGGTGGGTCAAACCCCTGGTCAGCACGGAGTTTAGGGCTGTGTCACTGACGTGCGGGTCCCGCACATCAGGTTTGACCTAGCCTGGTCAGCCAACCAACTGACGTCGTGGTGATGTCAGGCTGACGCCATTAATCCTTTTCCAGATAAAAAATAATTCCAGAAATTATTTAAAACTTGAAAAATTCATATAAATTAATCTGTAAATCAGATGAAAATAATTTATATATGAAAATTTATCAGAAAAATCCAATAAATCGAATGGTGCTATTATCGTGAATGTTAGAGCAACCTATGTAGAAGAACATTGACATTTTCTAATAGGTTAAAATATGGAATTTGAAAGGAAGAACGATTTTGAACCTATATTCAAACTCACTTCAAATTAACTTGGACACTAGTTGCATTAGCTCATCCATACATGCTACCATTGTTGGGAGACGTAGTAGTAAATCAAAAATTTCCTACGCGTTCACCAAGATCCATCTATGGAGAAACCAGCAACGAGCAAGGGGAGAGTGGATCTTCATACCTTTGAAGATCGCTAAGCGGAAGCGTTACAAGAACGCGGTTGATGGAGTCGTACTCGCAGCGATTCAGATCGCGGTAGATCCGATCAAGTGCCGAACGGACGGCACCTCCGCGTTCAACACACGTGCAGCCCGGTGACGTCTCCAACACCTTGATCCAGCAAGGAGGAAGGAGAGGTTGGGGAAGGGCTCCAACAGCAGCACGACGGCGTGGTGGTGGTGGAGTAGCAAGGTATTCCGACAGGGCTTCGCCTAAGCGCTGCGGAGGAGGAAGAAGAGAGGTAGGGCTTTGCCGTGAGAGAGAGAGATCAAATCCTATCTCAAAACATCCAAAACCTCAAGTATATATAGGAGGAGGGACGTGGAGGGCTGGCTTGGCCTCTACTCCAAAGAGGAGATGGCCGGCCGAATTAAAGGGAGAGTCCACCTCCCACAAGGGAGGTGGATCTCCTCCTTTTAAATCCTTTTTGCCTTATCTCCTTATCTCCAGCCACATGGGCCTTTAGCAAAAGTATTTCCCAGCCCAATAAGGGCTGACACACTTTATCTAACAGCCCATGAAGTCCTCTGGTCGTCACACCCCTCCCGGGGGTCCTCCGGCACCCTCCCGGCACTCCCGGTACAATACCGATGAGCCCGAAAACTTTCCCGTGACCAAAACTGGACTTCCTATATATCAATCTTTACCTCCGGACCATTCCGGAGCTCCTCGTGACGTCCGGGATCTCATCCGGGACTCCGAACAACCTTCGGTAATCACGTATACCATTTCCCTATAACCCTAGCGTCATCGAACCTTAAGTGTGTAGACCCTACGGGTTCGGGAGACACGTAGACATGACCGAGACACCTCTCCGGTCAATAACCAACAGCGGGATCTGGATACCCATGTTGGCTCCCATGTACTCCACGATGATCTCATCGGATGAACCACGATGTCAAGGATTCAATCAATCCCGTATACAATTCCCTTTGTCTATCGGTATGATACTTGCCCGAGATTCGATCGTCGGTATCCCCATACCTTGTTCAATCTCGTTACTGGCAAGTCTCTTTACTCGTTCCGTAATACATCATCCCGTGGCTAACTCCTTAGTCACATTGAGCTCATTATGATGATGTCTTACCGAGTGGGCCCAGAGATACCTCTCCATCACACGGAGTGACAAATCCCAGTCTCGATTCATGCCAACCCAACAGATACTTTCGGAGATACCCGTAGTGCACCTTTATAGCCACCCAGTTACGTTGTGACGTTTGGCACACCCAAAGCATTCCTACGGTATCCGGGAGTTGCACAATCTCATGGTCTAAGGAAACGATACTTGACATTGAAAAGCTTTAGCAAACGAACTACACGATCTTGTGCTATGCTTAGGATTGGGTCTTGTCCATCACATCATTCTCCTAATGATGTGATCCCGTTATCAATGACATCCAATGTCCATGGCCATGAAACCGTGACCATCTATTGATCAACGAGCTAGTCAACTAGAGGCTCACTAGGGACATGTTGTGGTCTATGTATTCACACATGTATTATGGTTTCCGGTTAACACAATTATAGCATGAACAATAGACAATTATCATGAACAAGGAAATACAATAATAACCATTTTATTATTGCCTCTAGCGCATATTTCCAACAGTCTCCCACTTGCACTAGAGTCAATAATCTAGTTCACATCACCATGTGATTAACACTTACATCACCATGTGATCATATCATCATGTGATTAACACCCAATAAGTTCTGGGGTTTGTTCATGTCCTGCTCGTGAAAGAGGTTTTAGTCAACGGGTCTGCGACATTCAGATCCGTGTGTATCTTACAAACTTTCCATGTCATATTTGTAGATACTGCTCCCACGCTCCACTTGGAGGTATTCCAAATGGCTGCTCCACTATACGTAGCTGGATTTCTACTAAGAGTCATCCGGATTGGCTTTAAAGCTTGCATCATCGTAACACTTTACGATGAACTCTTTATCACCTCCATAATCGAGAAATATTTCCTTAGTTCTCAAGTTACTAAGGCTAACTTTGACCGCTGTCCAGTGATCCACTCTTGGATTACTCTTGTACCCCTTGACAGACTCATGGCAAGGCACACACAGGTGCGGTACACAGCATGGCATACTATATAGAGCCTATGGCTAAAGCATAGGAGATGACACTCATCTCTTCTTTATCTTCTGCCGTGGTCGGGTATTGAGTCTTACTCAATTTCACACCTTACAATACAGTCAAGAACTCCTTCTTTGACCCATCTATTTTGAACTCCTTCAAAAACTTGTCAAGGTATGTCTTCGTCGAAAAAACTTATCAAGCGAATAGATCTATCCCTATAGATCTTGATGCTCAATAAAATAGTAGCTTTATCTGGGTCTTCCTTTGAAAAAAAAGAACTTTTCAAACAACCCTTCATGCTCTTCCAGAAATTCTACATCATTTCCGATCAATAATATGTCAACTACATATTCTTATAAGAAATTCTATAGTGCTCCCACTCACTTTCTTGCAAATACAAGTTTCTCATAAACTTTGTATAAACTTAAACACTTTGATCACCTCATCAAAGCATATATTCCAACTCCGAGATTCTTGCTCCAGTCCATAGAAGGATCGCTGGAGTTTGCATATTATTAGCATCCTTAGGATTGACAAAACCTTCTGGTTGTATCACATACAACTCTTCCTCATAGAAACCATTACGGAAACCTTGTTTTGTCATCCATCTGCCAGATTTCATAATCAAAAAATGCAGCAACTGCTAACAAAATTTTAATAGACTTTTAGCATCGCTACAGATGAGACAATCTCATCGCAGTCAACTCCTTGAACTTGGCGGAAACTTCTTTGCGACAAATCGAGCTTTATAAACGGTGACATTTCACCATTAGCGTCTATGTTTATTTCAAAGGTCCATTTGTACTCAATGACCCGCCATTCAACAGGCAAGTCTACCAAAGTCCATACTTGGTTTTCATACATGGATCCTTTCTCGGATTTCATGGCTCCTAGCCATTTGTTGGAATCCGGGCCCACCATCGCTTCTCCATAGTTCGTAGGTTCATCGTTGTCCAACAACATGATTTCCAAGACAGGGTTGTCGTACCACTCAGGAGCAATACGCGTCCTTGTCGACCTACGAGGTTCGATAGTGACTTGATCCGAAGCTTCATGATCATCATCATTAACTTTCTTTTCAACTGAGTAGGCTCTACAGAAACATCTTTCTGTGTTGCGCTATTCTCTGGTTGAAACAAAGGTTCAACAATGTTATCAAGTTCTATCTTCCTCCCACTCAATTCTTTCGAGAGAAACTCTTTCTCAAGAAAGGACCCATTCTTAGCAACAAACACCTTTTGCGCTTGGATCTGAAATAGAAGGTATACCCAATGTCTCATTAGGGTATTCTATGAAGATACATTTGTCTGCTTTGGTTTCGAGCTCGCTAGCTGAAAAACCCATTTTCACATAAGCGTCGCAGCCCCAAACATTAAGAAATGACAGCTTAGGCTTCTATCAAACCATAATTCTCACGGTGTCATCTCAACAGACTTAGATGGTGCCCTGTTAAAGTGAATGGATTTGTCTTTAATGCATAACCCCATAACGATAGTGGTAAAACGATAAGAGACATCATAGTACTCACTATATCCAATAGAGCACGACTACGACGTTCGAACACACCATCACACTATGGTGTTCCAGGAGGCGTGAGCTGTGAAACAATTTCCACATTGTCTAAAATTGCATACCAAACTCGTAACTTAGATATTCACCTCCATGATCATATCATAGACATTTATCTTCTTGTCACGATGATCTTTAACTTCACTCTGAAACTCCTTGAACCTTTCAAACATTTCAGATTCGTGTTTCATTAAGTAAATATCCCCATATTTACTCAAATCATCAGTGAAGGTAAAGAAAAACAACGATATCCACTGTGTGTTTCAACACTCATTGGACCACATACATCAACATGTATTAATTCCAATAAGCCACTTGCCCGCTCCATCATATTGGATGACGGGGTCTCAGTCATCTTGCCCAAGTGGCATGGCTCGCATGTCTCAACCGATTCGAAATCGAGTGAGTCAAAAAACATCCATCATCATGGAGTTTCTTCATGCGATTTATACCAATATGACATTACGTGGCAGTGCCACAAGCATGTGGTACTATCATTATTAACTTTGTATCTTTTGGTACCAATGTTATGAATATGTGTACTACTACGATCATGATTCGATAAACCATTTCGAGTGGGTGCATGACCATTGAAGGCATTATCCATGTAAACAGAATAACCATTATTCTCTAACTTATATGAATAACCGTATCGCACTAATCATGATCTAATCACGTTTATGCTCAACGCAAACACCAAATAACATTTATTTAGGTTTATCACAAATCCTGAAGGTAGAGAGAGCGTGCGATGGTGATCACATCAATCTTGGAAATACTTCCAACACACATCGTCACCTTTCACCTAGCTAGTCTCCATTTACTCCGTAGCTTTTATTTCGAGTTGCTAACACTTAGCAACCGAACCGGTATCTAATACCCAGGTGCTACTAGGAGTACCAGCAAGGTACACATCACTAACACGTATATCAAATATACTTCCATTGACATTACCAGCCTTCTTATCTACCAATCATCTAGGGTTTTTCCGCTTCAGCGAACATTCTCCTCATAACAGAAGCACTTAGTCTCGGGTTCGGGCTCAACCTTGGGTTTCTTCACTAGAGCAACAACTGGCTTGCCATTCCTGAAGTTTTTCCCTTCTTGCCCTTGCCCCTTTTGAAACTAGTGGTTTTCACTTAACCATCAACACTTGATGCTCCTTATTGATTTCTACCTTCGTGGTGTCAAACATCACGAACAACTCAGGGATCATCTTATCCATCCCTGGCATGTTATAGTTCATCACGAAGCTCTAGTAGCTTGGTGGCAGTGACTTGGAGAACTGCATTAATCACTATCTCATCTGGAAGATTAACTCCCACTTGATTCAAGTGATTGTAGCACCCAGACAATCTGAGAACACGCTCACCGATTAAGCTATTCTCCTTTATCTTGCAGGCAAAGAATCTTGTTGGAGGTCTCATACCTCTCAACATAGGCACGAGCTTGAGATCACAATCTCAGCTCCTAGAACATCTCATATGTTCTGTGACGTTCAAAACATTTTGAAGCCTCAATTCTAAGCCGTAATGCATGACGCACTGAACTATCACGTAGTCATCAAAAAGTGCCTGTCATATGTTCACAACATCTACAGACAACGCTTGAGGGAGTGATGCAGTTAGCGGTACATCAAAAACATAAGCTTTCTGTGCAGCAATGAGGACAATCCTCAGATCACGGACCCAGTCCGCATTATTGCTACCATCAACTTTCAACTTACTTTTCTCTAGGATTGTATCAATAAAACTGGGGAGCTACAGCGCGAGCTATCTACGACATAATTTGCAAGGACATTTTTAGACTAAGTTCATGATAATTAAGTTCATTTAATCAAATTATTAATGAACTCCCACTTAGATAGACATCTCTCTAGTCTTCCAAGTGATACATGATCCATGTCAACTAGCCCGTGTCCGATCATCACGTGAGACGGACTAGTCATCCATGGTGAACATCTCTATGTTGATCGTATCTTCTATACGACTCATGTTCGACCTTTCGGTCTTCCGTGTTCCGAGGCCATGTCTGTACATGCTAGGCTCGTCAAGTCAACCTAAGTGTTTCGCATGTGTAAATCTGGCTTACACCCGTTGTATGCGAACGTTAGAACCTATCACACCCGATCATCACGTGGTGCTTCGGAACGACGATCCTTAGCAACGGTGCACAGTTAGGGTGAACACCTTTCTTGAAATTTTATTGAGAGATCATCTTATTTACTACCGTCGTTCTATGCAAATAAGATGTAAACATGATAAACATCACATGCAATCAATATAGTGACATGATATGGCCAATATCATCTTGCTCCTTTGATCTCCATCTTCGGGGCACCATGATCATCACTGTCACCGGCACGACACCATGATCTCCATCATCATGATCTCCATCATTGTGTCTTCATGAAGTTGTCTCGCCAAATATTACTTCTACTACTACAGCTAACGTTTAGCAATAAAGTAAAGTAATTACATGGCGTTTATGATTGACACGCAGGTCATACAATGATATAAGACAACTCCTATGGCTCCTGCCGGTTGTCATAGTCATCGACATGCAAGTCGTGAACCCTATTACAAGAACATGATCAATCTCATACATCACAATGCATCACATCACATCCTTTTGGCCATATCACATCACACGGCATATGCTGCAAAAACAAGTTAGACGTCCTCTAATTTGTAGTTGCAAGTTTTTACGTGGTTGCTATAGGTTTCTAGCAAGAACGTTTCTTACCTACGTCAAAACCACAACGTGATATGCCAATTGCTATTTACCCTTCATAAGGACCCTTTTCATCGAATCCAATCCGACTAAGGTGGGAGAGACAGACACCCGCTAGCCACCTTATGCAACTAGTGCATGTCAGGCGGTGGAACCGGTCTCACGTAAGCGTACGTGTAAGGTTGGTCCGGGCCGCTTCATCCCACAATACCGTCGAATCAAGATAAGACTAGTAACGGCAAGCATATTAACAAAATCGACGCCCACAACTGCTTTGTGTTCTACTCGTGCATAGATTCTACGCATAGACCTAGCTCTGATACCACTGTTGGGAGACGTAGTAGTAAATCAAAAATTTCCTACGCGTTCACCAAGATCCATCTATGGAGAAACCAGCAACGAGCAAGGGGAGAGTGGATCTTCATACCTTTGAAGATCGCTAAGCGGAAGCGTTACAAGAACGCGGTTGATGGAGTCGTACTCGCAGCGATTCAGATCGCGGTAGATCCGATCAAGTGCCGAACGGACGGCACCTCCGCGTTCAACACACGTGCAGCCCGGTGACGTCTCCAACACCTTGATCCAGCAAGGAGGAAGGAGAGGTTGGGGAAGGGCTCCAACAGCAGCACGACGGCGTGGTGGTGGTGGAGTAGCAAGGTATTCCGACAGGGCTTCGCCTAAGCGCTGCGGAGGAGGAAGAAGAGAGGTAGCGCTTTGCCGTGAGAGAGAGATCAAATCCTATCTCAAAACATCCAAAACCTCAAGTATATATAGGAGGAGGGACGTGGAGGGCTGGCTTGGCCTCTACTCCAAAGAGGAGATGGCCGGCCGAATTAAAGGGAGAGTCCACCTCCCACAAGGGAGGTGGATCTCCTCCTTTTAAATCCTTTTTGCCTTATCTCCTTATCTCCAGCCACATGGGCCTTTAGCAAAAGTATTTCCCAGCCCAATAAGGGCTGACACACTTTATCTAACAGCCCATGAAGTCCTCTGGTCGTCACACCCCTCCCGGGGGTCCTCCGGCACCCTCCCGGCACTCCCGGTACAATACCGATGAGCCCGAAAACTTTCCCGTGACCAAAACTGGACTTCCTATATATCAATCTTTACCTCCGGACCATTCCGGAGCTCCTCGTGACGTCCGGGATCTCATCCGGGACTCCGAACAACCTTCGGTAATCACGTATACCATTTCCCTATAACCCTAGCGTCATCGAACCTTAAGTGTGTAGACCCTACGGGTTCGGGAGACACGTAGACATGACCGAGACACCTCTCCGGTCAATAACCAACAGCGGGATCTGGATACCCATGTTGGCTCCCACGTACTCCACGATGATCTCATCGGATGAACCACGATGTCAAGGATTCAATCAATCCCGTATACAATTCCCTTTGTCTATCGGTATGATACTTGCCCGAGATTCGATCGTCGGTATCCCCATACCTTGTTCAATCTCGTTACTGGCAAGTCTCTTTACTCGTTCCGTAATACATCATCCCGTGGCTAACTCCTTAGTCACATTGAGCTCATTATGATGATGTCTTACCGAGTGGGCCCAGAGATACCTCTCCATCACACGGAGTGACAAATCCCAGTCTCGATTCATGCCAACCCAACAGATACTTTCGGAGATACCCGTAGTGCACCTTTATAGCCACCCAGTTACGTTGTGACGTTTGGCACACCCAAAGCATTCCTACGGTATCCGGGAGTTGCACAATCTCATGGTCTAAGGAAACGATACTTGACATTGAAAAGCTTTAGCAAACGAACTACACGATCTTGTGCTATGCTTAGGATTGGGTCTTGTCCATCACATCATTCTCCTAATGATGTGATCCCGTTATCAATGACATCCAATGTCCATGGCCATGAAACCGTGACCATCTATTGATCAACGAGCTAGTCAACTAGAGGCTCACTAGGGACATGTTGTGGTCTATGTATTCACACATGTATTATGGTTTCCGGTTAACACAATTATAGCATGAACAATAGACAATTATCATGAACAAGGAAATACAATAATAACCATTTTATTATTGCCTCTAGGGCATATTTCCAACAGTCTCCCACTTGCACTAGAGTCAATAATCTAGTTCACATCACCATGTGATTAACACTTACATCACCATGTGATCATATCATCATGTGATTAACACCCAATAAGTTCTGGGGTTTGTTCATGTCCTGCTCGTGAAAGAGGTTTTAGTCAACGGGTCTGCGACATTCAGATCCGTGTGTATCTTACAAACTTTCCATGTCATATTTGTAGATACTGCTCCCACGCTCCACTTGGAGCTATTCCAAATGGCTGCTCCACTATACGTAGCTGGATTTCTACTAAGAGTCATCCGGATTGGCTTTAAAGCTTGCATCATCGTAACACTTTACGATGAACTCTTTATCACCTCCATAATCGAGAAATATTTCCTTAGTTCTCAAGTTACTAAGGCTAACTTTGACCGCTGTCCAGTGATCCACTCTTGGATTACTCTTGTACCCCTTGACAGACTCATGGCAAGGCACACACAGGTGCGGTACACAGCATGGCATACTATATAGAGCCTATGGCTAAAGCATAGGAGATGACACTCATCTCTTCTTTATCTTCTGCCGTGGTCGGGTATTGAGTCTTACTCAATTTCACACCTTACAATACAGTCAAGAACTCCTTCTTTGACCCATCTATTTTGAACTCCTTCAAAAACTTGTCAAGGTATGTCTTCGTCGAAAAAACTTATCAAGCGAATAGATCTATCCCTATAGATCTTGATGCTCAATAAAATAGTAGCTTTATCTGGGTCTTCCTTTGAAAAAAAAGAACTTTTCAAACAACCCTTCATGCTCTTCCAGAAATTCTACATCATTTCCGATCAATAATATGTCAACTACATATTCTTATAAGAAATTCTATAGTGCTCCCACTCACTTTCTTGCAAATACAAGTTTCTCATAAACTTTGTATAAACTTAAACACTTTGATCACCTCATCAAAGCATATATTCCAACTCCGAGATTCTTGCTCCAGTCCATAGAAGGATCGCTGGAGTTTGCATATTATTAGCATCCTTAGGATTGACAAAACCTTCTGGTTGTATCACATACAACTCTTCCTCATAGAAACCATTACGGAAACCTTGTTTTGTCATCCATCTGCCAGATTTCATAATCGAAAAATGCAGCAACTGCTAACAAAATTTTAATAGACTTTTAGCATCGCTACAGATGAGACAATCTCATCGCAGTCAACTCCTTGAACTTGGCGGAAACTTCTTTGCGACAAATCGAGCTTTATAAACGGTGACATTTCACCATTAGCGTCTATGTTTATTTCAAAGGTCCATTTGTACTCAATGACCCGCCATTCAACAGGCAAGTCTACCAAAGTCCATACTTGGTTTTCATACATGGATCCTTTCTCGGATTTCATGGCTCCTAGCCATTTGTTGGAATCCGGGCCCACCATCGCTTCTCCATAGTTCGTAGGTTCATCGTTGTCCAACAACATGATTTCCAAGACAGGGTTGTCGTACCACTCAGGAGCAATACGCGTCCTTGTCGACCTACGAGGTTCGATAGTGACTTGATCCGAAGCTTCATGATCATCATCATTAACTTTCTTTTCAACTGAGTAGGCTCTACAGAAACATCTTTCTGTGTTGCGCTATTCTCTGGTTGAAACAAAGGTTCAACAATGTTATCAAGTTCTATCTTCCTCCCACTCAATTCTTTCGAGAGAAACTCTTTCTCAAGAAAGGACCCATTCTTAGCAACAAACACCTTTTGCGCTTGGATCTGAAATAGAAGGTATACCCAATGTCTCATTAGGGTATTCTATGAAGATACATTTGTCTGCTTTGGTTTCGAGCTCGCTAGCTGAAAAACCCATTTTCACATAAGCGTCGCAGCCCCAAACATTAAGAAATGACAGCTTAGGCTTCTATCAAACCATAATTCTCACGGTGTCATCTCAACAGACTTAGATGGTGCCCTGTTAAAGTGAATGGATTTGTCTTTAATGCATAACCCCATAACGATAGTGGTAAAACGATAAGAGACATCATAGTACTCACTATATCCAATAGAGCACGACTACGACGTTCGAACACACCATCACACTATGGTGTTCCAGGAGGCGTGAGCTGTGAAACAATTTCCACATTGTCTAAAATTGCATACCAAACTCGTAACTTAGATATTCACCTCCATGATCATATCATAGACATTTATCTTCTTGTCACGATGATCTTTAACTTCACTCTGAAACTCCTTGAACCTTTCAAACATTTCAGATTCGTGTTTCATTAAGTAAATATCCCCATATTTACTCAAATCATCAGTGAAGGTAAAGAAAAACAACGATATCCACTGTGTGTTTCAACACTCATTGGACCACATACATCAACATGTATTAATTCCAATAAGCCACTTGCCCGCTCCATCATATTGGATGACGGGGTCTCAGTCATCTTGCCCAAGTGGCATGGCTCGCATGTCTCAACCGATTCGAAATCGAGTGAGTCAAAAAACATCCATCATCATGGAGTTTCTTCATGCGATTTATACCAATATGACATTACGTGGCAGTGCCACAAGCATGTGGTACTATCATTATTAACTTTGTATCTTTTGGTACCAATGTTATGAATATGTGTACTACTACGATCATGATTCGATAAACCATTTCGAGTGGGTGCATGACCATTGAAGGCATTATCCATGTAAACAGAATAACCATTATTCTCTAACTTATATGAATAACCGTATCGCACTAATCATGATCTAATCACGTTTATGCTCAACGCAAACACCAAATAACATTTATTTAGGTTTATCACAAATCCTGAAGGTAGAGAGAGCGTGCGATGGTGATCACATCAATCTTGGAAATACTTCCAACACACATCGTCACCTTTCACCTAGCTAGTCTCCATTTACTCCGTAGCTTTTATTTCGAGTTGCTAACACTTAGCAACCGAACCGGTATCTAATACCCAGGTGCTACTAGGAGTACCAGCAAGGTACACATCACTAACACGTATATCAAATATACTTCCATTGACATTACCAGCCTTCTTATCTACCAATCATCTAGGGTTTTTCCGCTTCAGCGAACATTCTCCTCATAACAGAAGCACTTAGTCTCGGGTTCGGGCTCAACCTTGGGTTTCTTCACTAGAGCAACAACTGGCTTGCCATTCCTGAAGTTTTTCCCTTCTTGCCCTTGCCCCTTTTGAAACTAGTGGTTTTCACTTAACCATCAACACTTGATGCTCCTTATTGATTTCTACCTTCGTGGTGTCAAACATCACGAACAACTTAGGGATCATCTTATCCATCCCTGGCATGTTATAGTTCATCACGAAGCTCTAGTAGCTTGGTGGCAGTGACTTGGAGAACTGCATTAATCACTATCTCATCTGGAAGATTAACTCCCACTTGATTCAAGTGATTGTAGCACCCAGACAATCTGAGAACACGCTCACCGATTAAGCTATTCTCCTTTATCTTGCAGGCAAAGAATCTTGTTGGAGGTCTCATACCTCTCAACATAGGCACGAGCTTGAGATCACAATCTCAGCTCCTAGAACATCTCATATGTTCTGTGACGTTCAAAACATTTTGAAGCCTCAATTCTAAGCCGTAATGCATGACGCACTGAACTATCACGTAGTCATCAAAAAGTGCCTGTCATATGTTCACAACATCTACAGACAACGCTTGAGGGAGTGATGCAGTTAGCGGTACATCAAAAACATAAGCTTTCTGTGCAGCAATGAGGACAATCCTCAGATCACGGACCCAGTCCGCATTATTGCTACCATCAACTTTCAACTTACTTTTCTCTAGGATTGTATCAATAAAACTGGGGAGCTACAGCGCGAGCTATCTACGACATAATTTGCAAGGACATTTTTAGACTAAGTTCATGATAATTAAGTTCATTTAATCAAATTATTAATGAACTCCCACTTAGATAGACATCTCTCTAGTCTTCCAAGTGATACATGATCCATGTCAACTAGCCCGTGTCCGATCATCACGTGAGACGGACTAGTCATCCATGGTGAACATCTCTATGTTGATCGTATCTTCTATACGACTCATGTTCGACCTTTCGGTCTTCCGTGTTCCGAGGCCATGTCTGTACATGCTAGGCTCGTCAAGTCAACCTAAGTGTTTCGCATGTGTAAATCTGGCTTACACCCGTTGTATGCGAACGTTAGAACCTATCACACCCGATCATCACGTGGTGCTTCGGAACGACGATCCTTAGCAACGGTGCACAGTTAGGGTGAACACCTTTCTTGAAATTTTATTGAGAGATCATCTTATTTACTACCGTCGTTCTATGCAAATAAGATGTAAACATGATAAACATCACATGCAATCAATATAGTGACATGATATGGCCAATATCATCTTGCTCCTTTGATCTCCATCTTCGGGGCACCATGATCATCACTGTCACCGGCACGACACCATGATCTCCATCATCATGATCTCCATCATTGTGTCTTCATGAAGTTGTCTCGCCAAATATTACTTCTACTACTACAGCTAACGTTTAGCAATAAAGTAAAGTAATTACATGGCGTTTATGATTGACACGCAGGTCATACAATGATATAAGACAACTCCTATGGCTCCTGCCGGTTGTCATAGTCATCGACATGCAAGTCGTGAACCCTATTACAAGAACATGATCAATCTCATACATCACAATGCATCACATCACATCCTTTTGGCCATATCACATCACACGGCATATGCTGCAAAAACAAGTTAGACGTCCTCTAATTTGTAGTTGCAAGTTTTTACGTGGTTGCTATAGGTTTCTAGCAAGAACGTTTCTTACCTACGTCAAAACCACAACGTGATATGCCAATTGCTATTTACCCTTCATAAGGACCCTTTTCATCGAATCCAATCCGACTAAGGTGGGAGAGACAGACACCCGCTAGCCACCTTATGCAACTAGTGCATGTCAGGCGGTGGAACCGGTCTCACGTAAGCGTACGTGTAAGGTTGGTCCGGGCCGCTTCATCCCACAATACCGTCGAATCAAGATAAGACTAGTAACGGCAAGCATATTAACAAAATCGACGCCCACAACTGCTTTGTGTTCTACTCGTGCATAGATTCTACGCATAGACCTAGCTCTGATACCACTGTTGGGAGACGTAGTAGTAAATCAAAAATTTCCTACGCGTTCACCAAGATCCATCTATGGAGAAACCAGCAACGAGCAAGGGGAGAGTGGATCTTCATACCTTTGAAGATCGCTAAGCGGAAGCGTTACAAGAACGCGGTTGATGGAGTCGTACTCGCAGCGATTCAGATCGCGGTAGATCCGATCAAGTGCCGAACGGACGGCACCTCCGCGTTCAACACACGTGCAGCCCGGTGACGTCTCCAACACCTTGATCCAGCAAGGAGGAAGGAGAGGTTGGGGAAGGGCTCCAACAGCAGCACGACGGCGTGGTGGTGGTGGAGTAGCAAGGTATTCCGACAGGGCTTCGCCTAAGCGCTGCGGAGGAGGAAGAAGAGAGGTAGCGCTTTGCCGTGAGAGAGAGAGATCAAATCCTATCTCAAAACATCCAAAACCTCAAGTATATATAGGAGGAGGGACGTGGAGGGCTGGCTTGGCCTCTACTCCAAAGAGGAGATGGCCGGCCGAATTAAAGGGAGAGTCCACCTCCCACAAGGGAGGTGGATCTCCTCCTTTTAAATCCTTTTTGCCTTATCTCCTTATCTCCAGCCACATGGGCCTTTAGCAAAAGTATTTCCCAGCCCAATAAGGGCTGACACACTTTATCTAACAGCCCATGAAGTCCTCTGGTCGTCACACCCCTCCCGGGGGTCCTCCGGCACCCTCCCGGCACTCCCGGTACAATACCGATGAGCCCGAAAACTTTCCCGTGACCAAAACTGGACTTCCTATATATCAATCTTTACCTCCGGACCATTCCGGAGCTCCTCGTGACGTCTGGGATCTCATCCGGGACTCCGAACAACCTTCGGTAATCACGTATACCATTTCCCTATAACCCTAGCGTCATCGAACCTTAAGTGTGTAGACCCTACGGGTTCGGGAGACACGTAGACATGACCGAGACACCTCTCCGGTCAATAACCAACAGCGGGATCTGGATACCCATGTTGGCTCCCACGTACTCCACGATGATCTCATCGGATGAACCACGATGTCAAGGATTCAATCAATCCCGTATACAATTCCCTTTGTCTATCGGTATGATACTTGCCCGAGATTCGATCGTCGGTATCCCCATACCTTGTTCAATCTCGTTACTGGCAAGTCTCTTTACTCGTTCCGTAATACATCATCCCGTGGCTAACTCCTTAGTCACATTGAGCTCATTATGATGATGTCTTACCGAGTGGGCCCAGAGATACCTCTCCATCACACGGAGTGACAAATCCCAGTCTCGATTCATGCCAACCCAACAGATACTTTCGGAGATACCCGTAGTGCACCTTTATAGCCACCCAGTTACGTTGTGACGTTTGGCACACCCAAAGCATTTCTACGGTATCCGGGAGTTGCACAATCTCATGGTCTAAGGAAACGATACTTGACATTGAAAAGCTTTAGCAAACGAACTACACGATCTTGTGCTATGCTTAGGATTGGGTCTTGTCCATCACATCATTCTCCTAATGATGTGATCCCGTTATCAATGACATCCAATGTCCATGGCCATGAAACCGTGACCATCTATTGATCAACGAGCTAGTCAACTAGAGGCTCACTAGGGACATGTTGTGGTCTATGTATTCACACATGTATTATGGTTTCCGGTTAACACAATTATAGCATGAACAATAGACAATTATCATGAACAAGGAAATACAATAATAACCATTTTATTATTGCCTCTAGGGCATATTTCCAACAACCATGTCATGATCATGCATCATATTGTTGCACTTGCGTGTATTGAATGCTATTTATCTGCATTGCGGTAGGCCCTGCGTCTAAGGATAGTTTTCCTCATCAAAACTTGGGGGACTAAAAATATCTTCGTCATCAAACATAGCATTCCCAAGCTTGTGGCTTTGAATATCATTAGCATCATGAATATTCATAGAATTCATACTAAAATATTTAAATCATGCTCATCATTCAAGGATTTAGTGCCAAACATTTTAATAACTTCTTCTTCTAACACTTGAGCACAATTTCCCTTTCCATAATTTTCACGATAGACATTAAAAAGATGAAGCATATGAGGCAAACTGAATTCCATTTTTTGTAGTTTTATTTTATAAAACCAAACTAGTGAAAAACAAGAAACTAAAAGATTTGATTGCAAGATCTAAAGATATACCTTCAAGCACTCACCTCCCCAGCAGCGGCGCCAGAAAAGAGCTTGATGTCTACTACACAACCTTCTTCTTGTAGACTCGTGTTGGGCCTCCAAGCGTGGAGTTTTGTAGGACAAAGTCAATTTCCCCTCAAGTGGATGACCTAAGGTCTATCAATCCGCGGGAGGTGTAGGATGAAGATGGTCTCTCAAACAACCCTGCAATCAAATAGCAAAGAGTCTCTTGTGTCCCCAACACACCCAATACAATGGTAAATTGTATAGGTGCACTAGTTTGGCGAAGAGATGGTGATACAAGTGCAATATGGATGGTAGATATAGTTTTTTGCAATCTAAAAATATAAAAACAGCAAAGTAACAAATAGTAAACAGCGAGAAAAATGTTGTATAAATGCTTGGAAACAAGGCCTAGGGTCCATACTTTCACTAGTGCAATTGCTCTCAACAATATTGACATAGTTGAATCATATGTAAATACCTCTCGTGCGATAAAGAGGTCACTCCAAAGTCACAAATAGTGGAGAACTAATGAAGAAATTATTGTAGGGTACGAAACCACCTCAAAGTTATCTTCGCTGATCAATCTTATGAGCTATCCCTATAAGTGTCACGAACATCCCTTGAGTTCGTACTAAAATAACACCTTAAGATACACATCAACCAAAACCCTAATGTCACCTAGATACTCCAATGTCACCACAAGTACCCATGGGCTTGATTATATTATATGCATCACATAATTTCAGATTCATCATGTTCAATCCAACACAAAGAACTTCAAAGAGTCCCCCAAAGTTTCTACCGGATTGCAGGTTGGGGACACAAAAGATTTCTTGTATTTGATTGCAGGTTTTTTTGAGAGAGACCATCTTCGTATTATACCTCCCATGGATTGATAAACCTTAGGTCATCCACTTGAGGGAAAATTTCTATTGTCCTACAGAACTCTACGCTTGGAGGCCCAACAGAGTCTACAAGAATAAAGTTGCATAGTAGACATCAATTCTCTTAAAGACTCTTTTTTTCCTTATTTTGTAGCTATGTATCTTTTCCGATCTATGAGTTTTGTTTGGCCAAGATACATGAGTAGATCTTCATAGGGATTGGTGCATAGTAGTGGGTTCGATCTTGTAGTGATATTGTCTAGTGACAGAAGGACAAAGGCACGTATTGTTTTGTTTCCACTAAGGACGAAATGATGGGGTTTGGGCATATGAATTGATCTCTTCCTATGTACAGTATGTCATCTTTCTTATTGCGTTACTCTGTTTCTTATGAACTTAATACTATGAAGTGTTGAAGGGTAATGTTGCATGGGAAACAAAAAAAATCCTATGCTTCACCAAGATCAATCTAGGAGATGAGCATCCACGAGAGGACAAATTGGATCTACATACCCTTGTAGATCACTGAGTGGGAAGCATTAAGAAACACGGTTGATGTAGTCAAATGTCTTCATGATCCAAATCGCAAGCCGTTCCGCGATCCAATCACGATCTAGTGCCGAACGGACGACACCTTGTAGGATCGAAAGTAGGTCTAGAGGGGGAGGGGTGATTAGATTACTTGACCAAATAAAACTATGCTTTTTCCCAATTTTAATTCTTCGCAATTTTTAGCATTCATAGCATGTCAAGTACACCCTACACATGCAAGTCTAAGAGTATAGCATAGGAAAGTAACAACAAGCATGAATAAAAGGATAGGGTAGGAAGATCAAACGCAATTGTAGACACAATGATTTTTCCCGTGGTTTCGATAGGTGCTGCTATCGTACATCCACGTTCATGGAGTCTTCAACCCACAGAGGGTAACGGTCATGAGAGTCCACGGAGGGTTACACGAAGAAGCAACCTTGACTATACCATGACGGCCTACGTCGACGGAGGACTAGCCTTACTCGGGGTAGATCTTCACGAAATAGACGATATCCTAGCCCTTAAAAACCTCTTGGTTCACTCCACAACACGAAGTAGGAGGATCCCAAGCGAAACCTAACCAATCTAGGAGGCACCACCATCCAAAAGGTAATAGGCTTGGTAATGACGATGAATTCTTTGCTCTTGTGCTGCAAAATGATAGACTCCTCAACACACAATCACTCTCACACAGATTTGGCTTGGTAGAAGAGATGGGATTGGTGGAAAGCAACTTGGGGAGGCTAGAAATCAAGATCCATATGGTTGGAGTGGATGATCTTGACCTCAACACAAGGGTAGGTGGTTCTCTCTCAGAAAACTGAGTAGGATCGGTATAGAATAGTTTTGAGTGCTTCTCTTTCGAGTGGGTGGTGGTGAAGGGGTATATATAGGCATACCCAAAAATCCAACCGTTACACACAAAATGACCAACTCGGTGACACTGATGTGTTAATCTCGGTGGTATCGAAGTGACCAAAAGGTGGCAACTTTTGAATCTCGGTGAGACCGATATAGGAATCTCGGTTACACCGACAAGATGACCAATGGTCAGAAATGCCAAACTCGGTGACGCCGATTCAACATTCTCAGACGGATCGAAAGTGTGAACTTGCGTAACAGAAAGTTGGCAACCCAACTCGATGGCACCGAAAGCAGTGTCGGCTGCACCGAAGTGGCTAGGGTTTGGCTGAGTCTGTCTAGGGTTTAGAATCGGTGGCACCGGGATAGGAATGTTGGTTGCACCGATTTTGAATGTTTGGCTAGAGATAGACTTTGGTGGGAGAGCTTGTGGATGTTTATGGTGACTATCACTTGTGGATGTATGAGCATTTTGTTCACCAACAAAACCTTACCCCCTTTTAATAGTATTGGCTTTCCTATGGACTCAGTGATTTCTCACAAATGAAAAATGTAGAGTCCTCTTGCTTGAAGGTTGGCCAACCTATTTCCTTGCATCTTGGGGTGATTCCACAATCTCCACAATCCTTTTGCCATCCCTATCATTGAACTTTTCCTGAAATATACTTGGTGGAAACATTAGTTTAGTGACTTATATGTTATTATTAATTACCAAATCCACCAAGGGAGAAATGTGCTATCAATCTCCCCCTTTTTGGTAAATTGATGACAACATATAGATCAAAGCTTCGACAAAGATATAATCAATGAATATAATCGTCGCTTTGATAAGTACTCCCTCCGTTCCTAAATATAGGGTGTTAGTTTTTTGCATGGAAATTAAAGAACGCATGTGGAGCGGAAATTTCACAAGTTTTGGGCAAGATTACACCTAACTTATTGACATGAGAAAATAGAGGATCTTGCATGATATAAGGAAATGTAATCAAATCCCTAAAACAAATATCCAAATGAGTGGTGCAACGCAATACACCTTATATTTCGGATTTTTTCTCAAAAATCTATACACCTTATAGCAAGGAACGGAGGGAGTATGTGATAAGCAAGAGCTGCCCCTAAATTTGTCCATTATTTTAAATTTGTGTTTGAATGCAAATGCACAATTGATTAGGTACATGGGTCACTTCTTACATGTCACATACCACATGGTGGTGTGCGAGAGTAATTAGAATGAACATCATAGCACAACACAATCAACTAAAGATGAATGATCATCACATAAGCATTAAGATGATAGGAAATAGTAGCATCACACATTAAAGCGTATGATCAAACATCATCAAATGTGTATCGCAAGCAACCAAAAGTGTATCACAGCAACCAAAAGCAATTGTTTTTGAAAATAAGCAACAAACACCAAACTCTCTCTCACTCGAAGCCTAAAGATCTATATACACTTCTCCCCCTTTGGCAACAAGTTACCAAAAAGTTCAAAGGCATATATCTAAGCATTCTTGGGCTGATCTCCTCCGACTTTTAATGAAGGAGTCGAGAGAACAACGTTGGCGAAGATCTCTGCAGATGTCGTGGATGGAGCTGGAGTGGTCACTGGAGGAACTAGAGCTGATGGAGCAAGAGTTGTGCTGACAGTAGCAGGAGCTAATGAAGAGGGCCTCAAGTCTGGTGCAGGTATTGTGGCTGATCTAGTCTTAGTTGTGAACTGTGTGATCAGCCTGAGAGGTGATCCATCCTCCTCCTCCTCCTCCCCCTCCTCCTCCTCCTCCTCATCATCATCAGCAACAGCAGCAACAGAAGTAGAAGAGACCCGAGGAATGTGCACTAAGTCAACTTCCTTCTGAAGCTCTATAACTGTCTTAGTCACCTTGTCCACCTTATCACCAAGAGTCTTGATCCTTGTCTCAAAGATCATCACACGACTGTTCTGGTCATCCAGAATCCCCTTAATATCCTTCTACATGCCCTGAACTGTTGAGATCAAAAGATCCATTTGCTCATTTCTGGATCTAGAGACTTGAGCACTAGCAGCTCGAACTGCCACTGCCTGTGCTGTAGCAGATGTGGGATGATCTGGGTCCATCCCCACAACATTATCCTCAAGTTCTGGCTGTATGGGGCAAATGTGGATGATCTAGAGAAAATATGTGCTTATCCAACTCAGAGTTGATAAGAATCTGGATGTAGGGTGCATAGCAGCAAGAGCGCTTTTGATCAGCAGCAACCCTCTTAATTGTCTCAACAATTAAGTCCATAACTCTAATCTTGGTGTGTCCGTTAAGGTGGATCAACATGTTGATGGAGTACCCCCGGATCATCTTTTCACCTCCTGACTTGGGCATCAAGGTATGCCTTAGAATAGTGTTCATGGTACGGAGGCCTGCTTGCAGATAGTAGATGGATCCTAGCTTGTGAGATTGTACTGTGTCTACGGGGATAGGAGTATACATATCCTTCATGGCATTGTGGCTCGCCTTGGATTCTGAGTATACATTCAGATCACCATCCTGAACCTATGGAACTCCTAGAAGTGCAACCCACTCATCAACAGTGGATTCATACCTTGCTCCTTCAGTCATCCATACAATTCTACCATCTCCATAGAAATGTGCAGTGGAGTAGAATTGCTTGATCATCTCATCGTTCCATGCAGTAAGCTCTCTGCCAATGAACTCATCCAGACCAATGCAGTGGAAATTATCTTGTACACTTGGAAAATAATCCTCATTCTCCTTAATGAATTTCTAGTCAACATATCTCATATCACTAACAGCTGGGCTCTTGTCTAGCATCACTGTCTCATAAAAGTCTTGTTGCTCTCTGGTGTAGAACCTGTAGTCAACAACAGTTTTCTTCCTCTGGGCATATGGATCTATAGCTCTCCAAGCCCTCAATCCCGAGTCTTTCCTCTTCTTCATATCATCAGCAACTAAGTGGCTAGCATCATGTACTGGAAGATGTGGTCTGAGCTTCATCAATGTTGTCAAGTCATCATCATCTTTAGTTCTGGAAGCAGTTCCTTTGTTCTTCTCAGAAGCTGGAATCTGCCTGGATGTCCTCTTTGGCTTCTCAGTAGCATCCTTCTTGGATGTTGGCTTGGTCCTCTTGGATGTGCTAGTCTTTGGCATAGCATCAGCCATAAGTTTCTTGGCCTTCTTCTTGGGAGGAGCCTTTGCAGCTGACTCATCCTCCTCTTCCTCAGCACAGCACCAGCAGCCTCCTCTAGATTTTCATACATGGAGGTAGGCCTGCTAATCACATGAATAATCCTCTTTCTGGCTTTCTTCTCCCCTGCCTTCTTAGGCAAAGACTTCCTTGGGGGATCAATAGTCATTGTGGCCCTAGCACTCTCAGGTGCTCTCATAGCCTTAGAAGGTGCATATACTTTGCTAACCACCCTCCTGGAAGAGGTGGCTTCATTAGCAGATTTCTTAGCAGCCTTCTCTTGCTTCTTGGCAAGAATCTCCTCAGGGATAAAGTCTGAATCTTCTTCATCAGAATTTAGCTTCTTCCTGATCCTGGTGGCAGCCTTGGGCAACCCATGGGAGCTGGGGGTGCTTGGATATGAAAATGACCTGGGCTCTGGGCTTGTGCCTGAACTCATATCAACTCCCTGCTCTGCCAAATTTTAACTGTCCTCAGCATCTAAAATACTAACCCTATGAATAGAGTATAGAAGAGCAGAAGTAGATGAGTCATCCTGAAATGAGGCTAGTTTTTGAAAGTTTGAACAATAGATTTTCAAAGTGTTTGCATTCTGTCAAATGAATACCGGTACAACCAAAACAAAATTTTCGGTGCCACTAAGATTGACTGTCTCTCTTAAAAGAACCTTGGCACTCTTTTCGGTGAGACCGAAAAGAAGTACTTGGTTCCCGCAAGACCGTTCTTAGCAACACAGAAAGACATATCGGTGAGACCGTTTTGTTTGCTTTGGTTCCACCGAGTTCCATCGGGCGGACGGCAAAACCCTAGAAAATCTAACATTCGCTAGGGTATTGGAATTTTGAGTGGATAGGAGTGCATGCAATGAGTGGCTTATAGATAAACGTAAACCCATTGCGCAAGAATCGTACGAGGAGCGCAAAGGAGTTCAAATCCGTACCCTAACTTGGCGTGGATCCGCTACGGTGGCAACGATGGAGAGGATTTCGTCGACGGAGGCAATTCCCAGTGGTGGAGGAGCGCAGGGAGACAAGGGCGACGACCAAGGGTCTCGAAGGCGACAGCTTAGGGTTATGAGGCATGATGGTTTGAGGGTGAAATTCAAAGCGTCGGGGTCCACAGTATATATACCCACCACTGTCGGTGTCACCGATTCAAACTTTTCGGTGTCACTGAGTGCCTCAACTGTCAGTTGACAGGGAAACTCGTGTAACCGAGAAGATGGAATCGGTGGTACCGAGATTGAAAACCAGATCAACCCTAGGCATTCGGTGAGACCGAGATTTTGTGGTTGGTACCACTGAAATGCACTTGGGAGGTTTTAATGGTCAGTCCTTGTCGATACGGAACTCCGAGTGCTCCACACACAGAGGGGTCGAAAAGCACTTGTTCAAATTTTGTGATGTAGCATGAATAGAGTATGATGTGAGAAAACATAGATAGCTAAAGAAGTGGTCCTAGGCATTCTTGTATATCCAATTGGCAAAAGATAAATCAAAAGCCAAAAAGCAACAATTGGATATGCTCGAATGAGTAAATAAATGCAGACCAACATGCTCACACAATAAGATGTCAAATGAAATCATGACAAACATGCACAAACACTCTAGCATCTAACAAGCACTTGGGCGATGACGAAGTCATCTATATATGAGTATTTTGACTTAGGAGCCAAGTAAGAGTACTTGATCATAGGTCATACTCATCATTTAAGCACAAGTGGGGTTACCACTTTTACATAAAGCATTTTAATGTTGTCACATACTAAGAGATGCTTTGACTCAAGTCTTAGAGTAAAGCTCCCCCTTGATGTGACATCCCCCCATAAGAGGGATAAACTAACTATGGGTCTTGTCGATGAAGACTTCATGTTGGTGAGGTACTGGTGTATGCTTAAAGTTGATGAAGATCACCAAGAGTTGGGAGCATCCTTGTTGTTTCCTTACTCTTCTCACCTACATGGGTTAGTCCCAACACACAAGAGACAAATACAAGGATATCTATGGACATGGAGTGCAAAGCATATGTGATGATGTCCATTGTTTGTAGAATACCTTGTCCCTTGCTTACCTTTGAGGGAATGTGTGACTCCTTGATCTACTGCATAGGGATGATGTTGATTGAAAATAGATCTTGCCAATAATGAATGTGAGTGAATTTCATTGGCGGAGTCCCCCTCAAGAACTCTCTAGTTCTTCTTCATGGGGACGCACATCAAGTTGATGGGGATCCTTGGTGTTGAAGTAACACTTGTAGAATTTGAGCTTGTAGTAACCTTGGGAACCCACTTCACCAAAGCTTGGGATTCATCTTCATAAGATTCAAAGTCCTCTTGCAGCTTGTTCTTGCCCTTGAGCTTGGTGTCTTGTGGTGGAAGGTCATCTTGCAACTTTGTTCCCTTGGGAAGAGTATTTTCATACTTTTCCTTTTGAGGAACAAACTTGGGATTGGGGTATTGACCTTCTTCCCATTCAACTCCATTAGCGTTGAAGTAGCCGACACCACGATTCTTTCGGTATCCTCCATGCTTGCGTACAATCTCATCAAATTGTTTGTACCCTTCAAGACTCTTGTAGATATCTTTCTCTCTAATTCTTTTCAATAAAGCATTTTCTTGCTCAAGTGTAACTTGGCTAAGAGAATCATCATTAGTGGAATCAATAGAACTACTAGGAGAAACATCATTGGATTTGGCACTTTTATTGTTGCTACCAGGTGAAGAACCTTTCTTGCCTTTGTTACTAGTTTGCTTAGATTTGACTTGTGGCATGAATGTAGAAAAGAGCAGTCGTTTGGCAAGATAAGATGAAGTCTTCTTTCGGAGATCGTCATTGATAGCTTTAAGAAATTCATGTTCTTGCTCCAAATTGAGCTTCTCGAAGCGTAGCTTCTCATGAGTTCTTACAAGCTGTCGAAACCCCGATCCTAAGTCATATGATTCTATACAGTAACAAGCCACATCACTTTGCGGCCTCACGCACGGTACTCCACGGCTGCCACCTTACCTTGGCCGGGACCGTTTGTGTCTTTTGGATCACGTATGTGAACATGTCGCTGGCAATC